>JAKGGE010000490.1:0-25272 GCA_023748175.1 Hoolock leuconedys
GAGGCCTCTTCACTCCCATATATGGGTTGGCCAGGCAGGGCACTCCTCCTTCCCAGGCAGGTGACTCGGCAAGGGCTCCTCAATTCCCAGATGCGAGGGTGCCGGGCCAGGCTCCTCACTTCCCAGGCGATCATTGTGGGCGGTGAAACTCCTCACATCAGGCGATTGGGTGGCCAGGCAGAGGTGCTCCTCTTCCCCAGGCGATGGGTGGTCAGGCAGGCTCCTCACTTTCCAGATGGTGGGTGTCGGGCAGAGGCCCTCCTCACTACAAAGATGGAATTGGTCCAGGCAGAGGCACTCCTCCTTCCCTAGGCCGTGTGTGGTCCCGGTCAGAGCGCTCAGCTTCCCAGAAGGGAGTGGACGGGCAGGCCTCCTCACCTCAGACTGATGGGTGGCTGACTGAGGCACGCAACTTCAAGGTGTGGGTGGCCCGGCATAGGCTCCTCACTTCTGAACAGGGGCTGACATTATAGAGGCTCTCTTCACACCCCAGACGGGGTGGCCAGGCAGGAACTCTCTCCACCTGGGGCGATGGGTGGCCAGGCAGAGCACTCCTCACTTCCCCAATGATGGGTGGATGGGAGCAGAGGCACTCCTCACTTCCCAGATTGGGTGGTGGGCATAGGCGCTCCTCACTTCCCAGACGATGGGTGTGGTCTGGTGGCGATCCTCACTTCGAGATGGTGGGTGGCCCGAGACAGAAGTCCCTCTCACTTCAAAGATGTGGTGGTCAGGTAGAGGCGCTCCCTCCCTTCCCAGATAGTGGGTGGCGGGCAGAGAGCCCTCCTCTCACTTAAGATGGGTGTGGCCTTGCAGGCTCCTCACTTCCCAGGCGGGTTGGCCAGGCAGATCTCCCTCACTTCCCAGACGAGGTGGCCGGGCAGAGGCGCTACTCACTTCCCAGACGATGGGTGGTCGGTCAGAGGCACTCCTCACTTTCCAGACGTTGGTGTAGAGCAGAGGCCCACCTCCCTCCTTCCCAGACAGTGGGTGGCAGAGCAGGCTCCTCACTTGGGCGTTGTGTGGCGGGAAGAAAGCACCTGTAGTTCCCAAATGGGTGGCAGAACGAAGCCCCTCACGCCTCCCGGACTGATGGGTGTCGGACAGGCGCACCTCACTTCCCAGTCTGTGGGTGTGGCCGGGCAGGCGCACCTCACTTCCCAGACGTTGGGTGGCAGGGCAGAGGCCCTCTTTACTCCCATATATTGGGTGGCTGGGAGAGGCACTCCTCACTTCCCAGACGTGGCGGCTGTGACCGCTATCCTGAATTCCCGATGGGGTGGCCAGGCAGAACTCCTCCGCTGAACGATGGTGGTCGGGCAGAGCCTCCTCTTCAGATGGGGTGGTCAGGCCAGAGGCCGCTCTCCTTCCCCAGGCGATTGGGTGGCCGAGGCAGGAGCCCGTCCTCACTTCAAAGATGGAGTGGCCTGGCAGAGGCACTCCTCACTTACAGGCAGGTTGACCAGGCAGAGGCTCCTAGAAAAGCTTCCCAGGCAGGCTGACCGGGCAGGAAGCAGCTACTCCCCTTCCCAGATGGGGGTGGCCGAACCGGAAGCTCCCCCACTTCCAGAGGGTGGGTGTCGGGTGAGGTCCTTCTTCCCAGGCGATGGGTGAGGTGGGGCAGGCTCCTCACTTCCCAGAAGTTGGGTGGCCGACAGAGGCCCTCCTCACTTCCCAGACAGTGGGTGGCAGAGCCGAGGCGCTCCTCACTTCCTAGACGGTGTATGGCCGGGCAGAAGCCCAACTCACTTCCCAGAATGTGTGGCTGGGCAGAGGCACTCCTCACCTCCCGAGACGATGGGTGTGTCAGACGGCGCCTCACTTCTCCAGACTGTGGGTGGCGGTAGAGGCACTCTCCTTTAGGCGGTGGCGGACAGAGGCTGTCTTCACACCCCAGACGGGGCTGCCAGGCAGAGGCGCTCTTTGCTTCCCAGACGGGGTGGCCGAGCAGACGGGCACCTCACTTCCCAGATTGGGTGGCCTGGCATAGGCGCTCCTCACCTCCTGGACGATGGGTGGCAGGGCAGAGGCACTACTCACTTCCCAGATGATGGTGGCAGACGAGCGCTCCTCATTTCTGAACAGGCTTCAGGTCAGGAAACTACTCACTTCCCAGACGTTGGGTGTGGCAGGGCAGAAGCCTCTTCCTCCCATGGTATGGGGTGGCGAGGGTAGAGGCCTCCTCACCTCCCAGGACAATGGAGGCCGAGACAGAGGATCTCCTCCAACTCCCTGGGGTGGTGGTTGGGAGGGGGCAAAGCTCTAAATCCACTTTCGGTGGGTGGCCGGACAGGCGTGCTTCCTAACTTCCCAGGCGGCGGGAGGGCGAACTGGCTCCCTCACCCAGGCAGAGGCTGACGAGACAGAGATGCTACTCACTTCCCAGATGGGTGGCTGGGCAGGCTCCCTCACTTCCCAGACGTTGGGTTTGCGGGCAGAGGCCCTCCTCACTTCCCAGGGTTTGGGTGGCTGAGCAGATGCACTCCTCACTTCCCAGACGATGGGTGGACAGGTAGAGGCGCTCCTCACTTCACAGATGATGGATGTCCGGACAGAGGCCCTCCTCACTTCCCAGACTATGGGTGTCCGGGCAGAGGCGCATCTCACTTCTCAGTCTGAGGGTGGCCGACAGAGGCGCTCCTCACTTCCCAGACGGGGCGGCCGGACAGAGGCTCTCTTCTCACCACAGGCAGGCGGCGGGCAAGGTGCTCCCTCTCCACTTCCCAGATAGTGCGGCCGAGGCAGAGGTGCACCACACTTCCCAGAGTGGGTGGCCGGGCATAGGGGCTCCTCTCTTCCCAGACGATGGGTGGTCGGGCAGAGGCACTCCTCACCTCCCGGACGATGGGTGGCAGGGCAGATGCACTACTCACTTCCCAGATGACGAGTGGCCGGGCAGAAGCGTTCCTCACTTCACTGACGGGGCTGCCGGGCAGAGACCCTCCTCACTTCCCAGATGTTGGGTGGCCGAGCAGAGGCCCTCTTCACTCCCATTATAGGGTGGCTGGCCAGAGGCGTTCCTCACCTCGGACAATGGGGCCGGCTGGACGATGTTTGGACGGGCAGATGCGCTCCTCACTTCACAGATGGGGTGGCCAGGCAGAGGTGCTCATAACTTCCCTGATGATGGGTCATCAGGCAGAGGCGCTCATCACCTCCCGCACGATGGTTAGCCGGGCAGAAGCGCTCCTCACCTCCCGGACCATGTGTGGCCGGGCAGAGAGCCTCACTTCCCGGACGAGTGGCCCGGGCAGGCTACTCACTACACAGATGGGGAGGCGGGCGCAGTGGCTCTCCTTCCCAGGCGATGGGTGGGCGTGCGAGCCCTCCTCACTTCCCCAGATGATGGGTGGCCGGGCCGAGGCTCTCCTCACATTCCCAGACTGTGGGTGGTCAGGCAGAGGCGCTTCTCACCTCCCAGACAGTGGGTGGCCAGGCAGAGGCGCTCTCACCTCCCAGACTGGGCGGCCAGACAGAGGCTCTCTTCACACCCCAGACGGGGCGGCGGGCAGAGGCACTCTTCACACCCAGTCTGGAAGCCCAGACTGAGGCTCCTCACTTCCCAGGCGATGGGTTAGGCGGGCAGTGGCACTTCTCACTTCCCAGACTATGGGTGTGGGGCAGAAGTGCTCGCCGCCCTCAGAATGGGCAGCGGGCAGAGGCTCCCGCTGGGTGGTGGCGGGGCGCCGGCTCCCTCACTTCCAAAGACAATGGGGAGGTGAGGCGAGGCTCCCTCACCTCCCGCGATGGGTGGCCTGGCAGGCTCTCCTCACGTCACGGACGGTGGGTAGCCGTGCAGAGGCCCTTCTCACTTCCCAGATGTTGGGTGTGGCCAGGCAGAGGCTCCTCCGCTTACAGAAGGTGGGTGGCGGGTAGGCGCCTCACTTCCCAGGCGATGCGGAGGGAGTCGGGGCAGAGCGCTCCTCACTTCCCAGGGTGGGCGGTCAAGGGCAGAGTGCTCCTCACCTCCCACAGGTGGAATGGCCATGCAGAGAGCGCTCCTCACTTCCCAGACGATGGGAGGGTCGGGCAGAGCTCTCCTCACCTCGGGCGATGGGTGGCGGGCAGAAGCTCCTGCCTCCCAGGACAATGGGTGGCTGGTGGGGTTCTCCTCACCTCCCGGACGATGGTTTGGCGGGCAGAGGCATTCCCTCACTCCTAGGGTAGGCTGGTGAGAGGTACTCCCTCACTTCACAGATGGGGTGGCGGGGCAGTTGCTCCCTCACTTCCCAGATGCTGGGTCACGTCCCAGAGTGAATGCGCTCCTCACTTCCGGGGCGTGTTTGGCGGGGTAGAGGCTCCCTCACCTCGGTTTGATGGGTGGCCGGGCAGAGGCACTCCTCACTTCCCAGGCGGTGGGTGGCGGGCAGAGGCGCTCCTCACTTCCCAGGCGGTGGGTGGCGGGCAGAGGCACTCCTCACTTCCCAGATTGGGTGGCGGGCAGAGGCGCTCCTCACTTCCCAGATGGTGGGTGGCCAGGCAGAGGCGCTCCTCACTTCCCAGATGGTGGGTGGCGGGCAGAGGCACTCCTCACTTCCCAGATGGTGGGTGGCCGGCAGAGGCACTCCTCACTTCCCAGATGGGGTGGCCGGGCAGAGGCACTCCTCACTTCCCAGACAGTGGGTGGCCAGGCAGAGGCACTCCTCACTTCCCAGATGGGGTGGCCAGGCAGAGGCGCTCCTCACTTCCCAGATGGGGTGGCCGGGCAGAGGCCCTCCTCACTTCCCAGATGTTGGGTGGCCGGGCAGAGGCCCTCTTCACTCCCATATATACGGTGGCCGGGCAGAGGCGCTCCTCACTTCCCAGATGGGGTGGCCGGGCAGACCCGCTCCTCACTTCCCAGATGGGGTGGCCAGGCAGAGTCGCTCCTCACTTCCCAGATGGGGTGGCCGGGCAGAGGCGCTCCTCACTTCCCAGATGTTGGGTGGCCAGGCAGAGGCGCTCCTCACTTCCCAGACAGTGGGTGGCCAGGCAGAGGCGCTCCTCACTTCCCAGACAGGGCGGCTCGGCAAGGGCGCTCCTCAATTCCCCGACTGTGGGTGGTCAGGCAGAGGCGCTCCTCACCTCCCAGACGGTGGGTGGCCAGGCAGAGGCACTCCTCACTTCCCAGATGGTGGGTGGCCGGGCAGAGGCGCTCCTCACTTCCCAGACAGTGGGTGGCAGGGGCAGGCTCCTCACTTCCCAGATGGTGGGTGGCCGGGCAGAGGCTCTCCTCACCTCCCGGACAGTGGGTGGCCGGGCAGAGGCTCCTCACCTCCCAGACAGTGGGTGGCCGGGCAGAGGCGCTCCTCACTTCCCAGACAATGGGTGGTCAGGCAGAGGCGCTCCTCACTTCCCAGATGCGGTGGGTGGCCGACAGAGGCCCTCCTCACTTCCCAGACAGTGGGTGGCAGGGCAGGCTCCTCACTTCCCAGGCGATGGGTGGCGGGGCAGGCTCCTCACTTCCCAGACGATGGGTGGCCAGACAGAGGCGCTCCTCATCTCCCAGACGATGGGTGGCGGGGCAGAGGCGCTCCTCACTTCCCGGACGATTGGTGGCCGGGCAGAGGCACTCCTCACTTCCCAGATGGGGTGGCCGGCAGAGGCGCTCCTCACTTCCCAGATGGTGGGTGGCCGGGCAGAGGCGCTCCTCACTTCCCAGATGTTGGGTGGCGGGCAGAGGCGCTCCTCACTTCCCAGATGATGGGTGGCGGGCAGAGGCGCTCCTCACTTCCCAGATGATGGGTGGCGGGCAGAGGCGCTCCTCAATTCCATTCGGTTGGCCGGGCAGAGGCGGCTCCTCACTTCCCAGGCGATGGGTGGCGGGCAGAGGCGGCTCCTCACCTCCCAGGCGATGGGTGGCGGGCAGAGGCGGCTCCTCACCTCCCAGGCGATGGGTGGCGGGCAGAGGCGCTCCTCACTTCCAGATGATGGGTGGCGGGCAGAGGCCTCCTCACTTCCCAGAGTTGGGTGGCCAGGCAGAGGCGCTCCTCACTTCCCAGACGTTGGGTGGCGGGCAGAGGCGATCCTCACTTCCCAGATGTTGGGTGGCCAGTCTGTGGCGCTCCTCACTTCCCAGATGGTGGGTGGCCGAGCAGAGGCCCTCTTCACTTCCCAGACGGGGCGGCCGGGAAGATACGCTCCTCACTTCCCAGATGTTGGGTGGCCGGGCAGAGGCCTCCTCACTTCCCAGGCGATGGGTGGCAGGGCAGAGGCGCTCCTCACTTCCCAGGCGATGGGTGGCAGGGCAGAGGCGTCCTCACTTCCCAGGCGATGGGCGGCAGGGCAGAGGCGCTCCTCACTTCCCACACGATGGGTGGCTGGGCAGGCTCCTCACTTCCCAGATGTTGGGTGGCGGGCAGAGGCGCTCCTCACTTCCCAGATGGTGGGTGGCGGGCAGAGGCGCTCCTCACTTCCCAGATGGTGGGTGGCCGGGCCGAGGCGCTCCTCACTTCCCAGGCGATGGGTGGCAGGGCAGAGGCGCTCCTCACTTCCCAGACGATGGGTGGCCGGGCAGAGGCACTCCTCACTTCCCAGACGGTGGGTGGCCGGGCAGAGGCCCTCCTCACTTCCCAGGCGATGGGTGGCGGGCAGAGGCGCTCCTCACTTCCCAGACGGTGGGTGGCAGGGCAGAGGCACTCCTCACTTCCCAGACGGTGGGTGGCCGGGCAGGCTCCTCACTTCCCAGGCGATGGGTGGCAGGGCAGAGGCGCTCCTCACTTCCCAGACGGTGGGTGGCCGGGCAGGCATCTCAATTCCCAGACGGTGGGTGGCCGGGCAGAGGCGCTCCTCACTTCCCAGGCGATGGGTGGCCGGGCAGAGGCCCTCCTCACTTCCCAGATGTTGGGTGGCCGGGCAGAGGCCCTCCTCACTTCCCAGGCGATGGGTGGCCCGCCAGAGGCCCTCCTCACTATGGTGGGTGGCGGGCAGGCGCTCCTCACTTCCCAGATGATGGGTGGCGGGCAGAGGCACTCCTCACTTCCCAGGCGATGGGTGGCGGGCAGAGGCACTCCTCACTTCCCAGGCGTTGGGTGGCCGGGCAGAGGCCCTCCTCACTTCCCAGGCAGGCCGGACGGGGCGTCTCATCTGGATGGAGTTGTCCGGTTGAGCTCCTCACTTCCCAGGCGTTGGGTGGCCGGGCAGCGGCCCTCCTCACTTCCCAGATGATGGGTGGCGGGCAGAGGCACTCCTCACTTCCCAGATGGTGGGTGGCAGGCTCCTCACTTCCCAGGCGGTGGGTGGCCGGGCAGAGGCCCTCCTCACTTCCCAGGCGATGGGTGGCGGGCAGAGGCACTCCTCACTTCCCAGATGATGGGTGGCCGGGCAGAGGCCCTCCTCACTTCCCAGGCGATGGGTGGCCGGGCAGAGGCCCTCCTCACTTCCCAGGCGATGGGTGGCGGGCAGAGGCACTCCTCACTTCCCAGGCGATGGGTGGCCGGGCAGAGGCGCTCCTCACTTCCCAGGCGTTGGGTGGCCGGGCAGAGGCCCTCCTCACTTCCCAGATGGGGTGGCGGGCAGAGGCACTCCTCACTTCCCAGATGGGGTGGCGGGCAGAGGCACTCCTCACTTCCCAGATGGGGTGGCCAGGCAGGAGGAGAGAAAAAGCTCCTCACTTCCCAGGCGATGGGTGGCAGGTCAGGGGACGGTACTCACTTCACAGATGGGGTGAGGCCGGGCAGAGAGGCTCCCTGAATTCCCAGGCGTTGGGTGTGGCGGGCAGAGGCCCTCTCACTTCCCAGAGTTTGTGTGGCCGGCAGAGGCACTCCTCACTTCTAGAAAGTGTGTGAGTGGGGCAGAGGTGCTCCCATCCACTTCCCAGAAGGGTGGGCAGACTGATGGCTCTCACCTCTCCCGGACGATGGGTGGCCCCAGGCAGAAGCTGCGTCCAAGACTGTGGGTGGCCCGGCATGCAGCTCCTCACTTCACAGACAGCTGACTGGGATAGAGGCTCTTGCACCCCAGACGGAGTGGCGAGACCTGAACTCTCTCCTCACCTCCCAGGCGTTGGGTGGCCAGGCAGAGCACTCCCGATGATGGGTGAATGACGAGCTCCTCACTTCCAAGATTGGGTGAGTGGGCATAGAGCTCACTTCCCAGACAATGGAGTGGTCCAGGCAGAGGCAATCCTCACTTCCGGGCCGTGTGGGTGGCCGGGCAGAGGCCCTCCTCACTTCAAAGATGGTGGTCGGTGAGGCTCCGCACTTCCCGGAGCGGTGGTGTGACCTCCTCACTTAAAGATGGGGGTGTCCTGGCAGGCTCTCGCTACACACACAGTTTGGCCAGGCAGAGGCTCCTCACTTCCCAGGCAGTGACGGGCAGAGCTACTCAATTCCCAGATGGGGTGGCAGGGCAGAGGTGCTCCTCACTTCCCAGACAGTGGGTGGCAGAGCCAAGGCACTTTCCCTCTTCCTGAACGGTGTGTGTGGCTGGTGAGGGCGCAACTCACTTCCCAGGAGAATGGGTGGCGGGCAGGCCTAAGCCTCCCAGGCGTGGGTGTCGGGCAGGCATCTCACTTCTCAGTCTGAGGGTGGCCGGCATAGGCGCTCCTCACTTCCCAGACGGGGCAGCGGACAGGAGGCTGCTGCCCCAGGCCGGGGCTTTGGGGCAAGGTGCCCTCCCTTCCCAGATGGTGCGGCCGAGCAGAGGTGCACCACACTTCCCAGATTGGGTGGCCGGGCATAGGGGCTCCTCTCTTCCCCAAACGATGGGTGAGTGGGGCCAGAGGCTCGGACTGATGGGTGGCCAGGCAGAGGCACTGCTCACTTTCCAGGCAGTGGGGGCCGGCAGAGGATCTCCTCACCTCCTGGACGATGTTTGGACGGGCAGATGCGCTCCTCACTTCACAGATGGGGTGGCCAGGCAGAGGTGCTCATAACTTCCCTGATGATGGGTCATCAGGCAGAGGCGCTCATCACCTCCCTCTGCGATGGTTAGCCGGGCAGGCTCCCTCACTGGGGACCATGTGGCTGGCCGGGCAGAGCCTCTCACTTGCAGGCGGCAGTGGCCAGGCAGAGCTACTCACTACACAGGCAGGAGGCGGGCAGAGTCGCTCCTCACTTCCCAGATGGGGTGGCGGAGCTCCTCACTTCCCAGTGTTGGGTTGCTGAGCAGAGGCCTCTTCACTCCCATACACATGGGGTGGCCGGGCAGGCACTCCTTTGGCCCCAGAAGGGGCTGGCTGGGCAGAGGCTCCTCAATTCCCAGATGGTGTGTGGCCAGGCAGGTCGCTCTCACTTCCCAGACGGTGGGTGGGCGTGAGGCCCTCGCTTCCCAGATGATGGGTGGCGGGGCGTCCCTCACATTCCAGACTGTGGAGTGGGTCAGGCAGAGGCGCTTCTCACCTCTCCCAGACAGTGGGTGGCCAGGCAGGAAGCTCTCTTCCCAGACAAGGGCGGCCGGGAAGGCGGCTCCTCCTTCCCAGATGTTGGGTGGCGGGGAAGGAGCCCTCTTCGCCCTTATAGGTTGGCCAGGCAGAGGCACTCCTCGCGCTTCCCGAGGCTGACAGGCTCCTCAATTCCCGATGGTGGCGGGCAGAGGCTCTCCTTCCCAGGCGATAGTGACCCGGGCGGTGGCCTCCTCGCATCCCAGATGTTGGGTGGCCAGTCAGGCTCCTCAATTCCAGATGTGGCCAGGCAGAGTCGCTCCCTCCGCTTCCCAGGCGATGGGTGGCGTTGGGGCCCTCCTCACTTCCCAGGTGTGATGGTGGCAGGGGCAGGGAGTCTCTCACCTCCCAGACTGGCAGGTGGGTCAGGCCAGAGGCCTTCACCTCCCAGACGGTGGGTGGCCGAGGCAGAGCGCTCCTCACTTCCCGGAGGCAGGCTGGGGAAGGCTCCTCAATTTGAGGTCATTGTGTGGCCGAGGAAAGGCCCCTCTTCACTCCCATATATAGGTTGGCCGGGCAGAGGCATGCCTACTTCCGGGCGGGAGCTGACAGAGCAGGCTCTCGAGATTCCCCAGATGCGGTGCCGGGCGGGAAACACTGCACTTCCCAGGCGATCATTAGCCAGGCAGGTGGCTCTCACATCCCGGGCGGTGGGTGGCCAGGCAGTGCTCCTCACTTCCCAGAGACGATGGGTGTGGTCGGAGCAGGCGCTCCTCACTCCTCCAGATGGTGGGTGTCGGGCAGAGGCCCTCCTCACTACAAAGATGGGGTGGCCAGGCAGGCACTCCTCCCTTCCCACTGGGCGTGTAATTGGTCAGAAGCCTCCTAAGCACAGAAGGGAGTAGACCCAGGCAGGAAAAACCCTCTACTCCCGGAAGGGTGGCTGGGCAGAGGCTGCATGGCTTCTAAGATTGTGGGTGGCCGGCATGGGCGCTCCTCACTTCACAGACAGAGGCCGGCCCGTGTGGGAGGCTCTCACTTCCCACCCAGGCGGGGTGGCGGGCAAGAGACTCTCCTCACCTCCCGGACGATGGGTGGCGAGGCAGGGCACTCCTCACTTCCCCAATGATGATGGGTGGATGGGCAAGAGGCACTCTCACTTCCCAAATTGGGTGGTGAGACAGAAGCTCCTCCTTTGAACAATGGGTGGTCAGGCAGAGGCGATCCTCACTTCGAGAGAGATGGTGGGCGGGCAGGAGCCCTCCCTCGCCAGATGTGGTGAGTCAGGCCAGAAACCTGCTTCCCAGATGGTGGGTGGCTGGAGCGAAGGCCCTCCGCCCAAAGATGGGAGTGGCAGAGGCGCTCCCTCACTTGAGCCGGGTTAGCCAGGCAGATCGTCCTCACTTCAGGGCGAGGTGGCGGGGAGACGCTACTCGCTTGAATCGGTGCTTCAGGAGATGGAAACCCTCCTTCCCAGACGGTGGGGGTGTCCGGGTAGAGGCCCTCCTCACTTGCCTTCCCAGGGAGTGGGTGAGGGTGGGTGAGGCACTCCTCACTTTTCCAGGCGTTGGGTGGCCGACAGAGGCCCTCCTCCCGAACGGTGGGTGAGAGCCGAGGCGCTCCTCACTTCCCCTAGACGTTGTGTGGCTGAGAAGCGCCTCAGTTCACAGGAATGGGTGGCGGGCAGAGCCCCTCTCACCTCCCAGGGCCGATGGGTGTCGGGCAGGAAGTACCCCACCTCCGCTGTCTATGGGTGGCGGCAGGCTCCTTGGCTCCCCAGGCAAGGGTGGCGAGGAGAGAGGCTCTCTTTCTCACACACGAGGCAGTGCGGCAGGGCAAAGAGCCTCCTCCCTTGGAAGCAGGGACAGCCGAGGCAGAGCACCACACTTCAGGTGGGTGGTGCGGCGGGCATAGAGCTCCTCTATTCCCAGGCGATGGGAGGTCGGGCAGAGGCTCCCTCTCCCACCTCCCAGGACGATTGGTGGCAGTGCAGAGGCACTACTCACTTCCCAGATGATGAGTGGCCGGGTGGGAAGCGTTCTCACTTCCCAGGCGGGGCTGGGGGCAGGGGAAAAACACTCAACACCAGATGTTGGGTGTGAGCAGAGGCCCTCTTCTCCCGCCACCCATAGGGTGGCCGGGCAGAGGTTTCCTCACCTCCCAGGACAATGGGGGCCGGGTGAAGGGATCTCCTCACCTGGGCCGATGGTTGGGCGGGGCAGGAGGCTCCTCACTTCACAGGCGGGGTGGCGGGGCAGGGGTTGCTCATAGCCTGATGGGTGGTGAGCGGAAGCTCACCTCCCGCTGTGATGGTTGCTTGGAGACTGAGGCTCCTCACCTCCCAGGACCATGTGGCGAGACAGAGCCTCACTTCCCAGGAGGCGAGAGTGGCCGGGCGGCTACAGACGGGGAGTCGAGGCAGAGGCTCTCACTTCCTAGATGGGTGCAGCCAGGTCAGGAGGCGCTCCTCACTTCCCAGATGTTGGGTTGCTGAGCAGAGGCCCTCTTCACCCAAGTATATAGGGTGGCCACAGCGAGGCACTCCCTCCTAGCCCAGAAGAGGGTGGCTGGGCAGGCGCTCCCTCATTCCAGGTGGTGTGGCTGACAGAGTCGCTCCTCACTTCCCGGGCGATGCATTGGCCAGTGCAGAGGCCCTCCTCACTTGGGCCAGTGGGTGTCCGGGCTGAGGCTCACCCTCACCTCCCACACACTATGGGTGGTCCAGGCAGGCTTCTCACCTCTCCAGACAGTGGGTGGACGAGGCAGGAGACGCTCCTCTCTTCCCAGGCGGGGTGGCGAGGAGATAAATGCCTCACTTCCCAGATGTTGGGTGGCCGGAGGCCCTATTCACTCCATATATATAGATTTGCTTGAGAAAGCCCGAAGGCAGAACTCCTCACTTCCCCAGTTGTGAGGCTCGGCAAGAAATGCCTGGAATTCCCACGGTCGGTGGCCGGGGCAGAGGCTCCTCACTTCCAGGCCTTGATCGCATTGGCCAGGGCGGTGGGCGCTCCTCACATCCAGAGGGTGGGTGGCCGAGGCAGGCTCCTCGCTACCCAGGTGGCGGGGCAGGCGTCCTCACTTCCCAGATGATACGGGAGATGCTTGAAAGCGCTCCTCACTTGCTTCAGAGGTGGGTTGTCGGGCAGGAGGCACTCCCTCACCTCCCGGTGGGTGGCCGGGCAGAGGCTCACTTCCCAGACAATGGGAGGTCGGTGGAGGCTCTCCCCTCTCCCGGTGGGTGGAGTGGGCAAGAGGCGCTCCTCACCTCCCAGACGATGGGTGGCCGGGCAGAGGATCTCCCTCCCGGGACAGTTTGGCAGACAGAAGGCGTTCCCTCACTCCCAGATGGGAGGGCTGGGTTCCTCACTTCACAGATGGGGTGGCGGGCGAGCTGCTCCTCACTTCCAGATGCTGGAGTGCGTCAGGCCTAGGAGCTCCCTCAGCTCCCGGGATGATGGCTGGCCGGGCAGAGGCCTCCTCACCTCTCGGGCCGATGGGGTGGCGGGCAGAGGCTTCCCTCACTTCCCAGGCGAGTAGTGGCGGGGCAGGCGCACTTCCCAGGCAGGCCGAGGCAGGCAGGCTCCTCAATTCCAGATGTTGGGTGGCGGAGGCCCTCTTCTCTCACATATATAGGGTGGAGGCAGTGACTGGCCATGGGCACTCCTTAATTCCAAAATGGGGAGGTGCGTGGCAGGCTCCTCACTCCCAAGGCGATGGGTGTTCAGTCTGCATGGCTCCTCACTTCCCAGATGGTGCAGATTTGGTCAGGAAACCCTCACTTCCCAGATGGGGTGGCGAGACTTCCAGGCTCCTCCCTCACTTCCCAGATGTTGGGTTGCTGAGCAGAAGACCTCTTCACTCCATATATATAGGAGTGGCCTGGCAGAGCCTCCTCTATTCCCAGAAGGGGTGGCTGGGCAGAGGCTCCTCAATTCCCAGGGAATGGTGGCGGGCGAGTCGCTCCTCTTCCCAGACGATGGTGTTGGCCATGCAGAGGCCCTCCTCCCAGATGATAGGTGTCGGGCGAGAGGCTCTCCTCACCTCCACATGGGTGGTCAGGCAGAGGCTCTCACTTCCCAGACGGGGAGGCGGGAGGGTCGCTCCTCACTTCAGATTTGGCGGAAGAGGCCCACTATTCCTCCCATATATAGGTTGTGAGCAGGGGCACTTTACTCACTTCCCAGGCGGGGAGGGCTCGGCAGGGCACTGCAATTCCCGATGGTGGCCGGGCAAGGCGTCTCACTTCACAGGCGATGGTGGCCGAGGCGGTGGCTCTCACATCCCAGGAGGTAGGGTGGCCAGGCAGAGCGATCCTCACTTCCCAGATGATGGGGAGTCTGACAGAGGCACTCACTCTATTCCCAGAAGGGGTGGTGGCTGGGCAGAGGCACTCCCTCCCGTTCCCAGGCGTTGGGTGGCGGGCAGGGGAGGCGCCTCACTCACTTCCCAGAGTTTGTGTGGCGGGCAGAGGCACTCTCACTTCCCGGGTTAGTGGACAGGTAGGTGATCCTCACTTTGGGCAGTGGGGCTGTGTCCCGGGCAGAGGCTCGCACTTCCCAGGGTGAGGTGGCAGGCAGAGGCCCTCACTTCTACAGACAGTGGGTGGCCGAGGCAGTCACTTGGGAACATGTGTGTGGCCGGGCAGAGGCGCACATCACTTCCCATACTGTGGGTGGATGGCAGAGGCCCTCCTCACTTCACAGATGGGGCGGCCAGACAGAGGCTCTCTTCACACACCAGACGGGGTGGCCGGGAGAGAACTCTCCAGCTGCTCCCAGACGGGGCAGTGAGGAGCAGATGTGCTCCTCACCCCAAGAAGATGTGTGGCTTGGACAGTGACTCCTCACCTCCCGGTGATGGGTGGCCGGGGCAGAGACTCTCCTCTCCACCTCCCAGGACGGGCCTTTGGGGCAGAGGCGCTATAGGTGGTGGGACTGGGGCAGGGGCGCTCTCACTTTTGGGAGGCCAGGTGGGAGACATCCTGGGCCAGATCATTGAAGCTTGGCTCTCTCACTGGTGACGTGGGAGTCAGGGGCCGGGCGCTCTCTCACCTCCCGGGCAGTGGGCGGGACAGATGAGCTCCTTCCTGCAGGAGGAGGGGTGGCAGGGGCTGGTCTCTCTCGTCTCAGGATGACAGGTGGCAGACGCAGGCCCAGCTCCTCCTTCCCAGGCAGTGGGGTGGCTTGAAGGCAAGCGCTGCCTCTCTGACGTTGAGGCGTGGTAGGCAGCTTCCTCCCTCCCAGGCAGGTGGTGGCACCCGAGCAGAGAGGCAGAATCTCCACTTGGGACTTCCAGGCGGAGGTGGTCAGCCCCGAGAAAAGCTCTCCTAACTCCCGAGCAGTGTGGCAGAGGACAGAGGCCACTCCCTCCCTCCCGGGCGACTCTGGTGTGTGGGCAGAAGATCTCCTGGGAGGTGAGGGCGGAGGCAGAAGCGTTGGGGACGGTTGCTCAGTTCACAGGTAAGTGGCAGGGGCCGAGGGTGCTTCTCACTTCCCAAATGATGGAGTGCGTCGAGCCCGAGGCCCTCCTGACCGCCTCCCAGGACAATGAGCTGGCGGGCAGAGGCTCTCACCTCCCGGTGGACCATGGTTGGGCAGGCAGTACCTACTAACTCCCAGGCAGTGAGTGGCGGGCAGAGGCGCTCCTCACTTCCCAGAAGAGGCGGCCGGGCAGAGCTCTACCTGTTGGAGCATTGGGTGGGAGACGGGAGTCCTCTTTACTCCCATATTGGGTGGCTGGGCAGAGGCGCTCCTCACTTCCCAGGCGATGGGTGGCTGGGCAGAGGCACTCCTCAATTCCCGAGAAGGGAGTAGGACGAACTGACTCCCTCCTTCCCAGGCAGGGTTGCAGCCCAGGAAGTGTGGCTCCTCACTTACCAGGCAGGGGCGGCCAGGCAGCTACTGGGGTGGCGGGCAGGCTCCTCACTTCCCAGATGTTGGGTGGCCGGGCAGGCTCTCACTTCACAGGCGGGGCAGAGACAGGGGGCTCTCTTCACACCCCAGGCGGTGGGCTGGCTCCTCCCTTCCCAGACAGTGGGTGGCGGGCAGGCTCCTCACTTCCCAGATGGGGTGGCGGGCAGAGGCTCCTCACTTCCCAGTGGATGTGAGGTCGTGCAGAGGCTCTCCTCACCTCTCGGACGATGGGTGGCAGAGGAGAGGCACTACTCACTTCCCAGACGATGAGTGGCCGGGCAGAAGCGCTCCTCACTTCCCAGGTGGGGCTGCAGGGCAGAGGCGCTCCTCACTTCCCAGACGTTGGGTCGCCGGGCAGATGCCCTCATCACTTCCCAGGCGTTGGGTGGCGGGCAGAGGCTCACCACCTCCTGGACAATGGGGGCCAGGCAGAGGTTCTCCTCAACTCCTGGACGATGGTTGGACGGGCAGAGGCGCTCTCACTTCACAGATGGGGTGTCCGGGCAGCGGGCAGAGGCGCTCCTCACTTCCAGATGGGGCGGCCGGGCAGAGGCGCTCCTCACTTCCCAGGCGGTGGGTGGCCGGGCAGAGGCGCTCCTCACTTCCCAGATGGGGTGGCGGGCAGAGGCTCTCCTCACTTCCCAGGCGTTGGGTGTGTCGGGTTGGGAGGCCCTACTCACTTCCCAGGCGTTGGGTGGCGGGCAGAGGATCTCCTCACTCTCCCAGAGCGGTGGGTGGCCGGGCAGAGGCGCTCCTCACCTCTTAGACGATGGGTGGCCGGGCAGAGGCGCACATCACTTCCCAGACTGTGGGTGGATGGCAGAGGCTCTACTCACTTCACAGATGGGGTGGCGGGCAGAGGCTCTCCTCACCTCCCAGGCGGTGGGTGGCCGGGCAGAGGCGCTCCTCACTTCCCAGGACCATGGGTGGCGGGCAGAGGCTCTCCTCACTTCCCAGACGATGGGTGGCAGAGGGAGGCACTGCCTCACTTCCCAGGCGATGAGTGGCGGGCAGAGCGCTCCTCACTTCCCAGGTGGGGCTGCAGGGCAGAGAGGCTCCTCACTTCCCAGGCGGTTGGGTCGCGAGATGCCCTCTTCACTCCCATATAGGGTGGCGGGCAGAGGATCTCCTCACCTCCTGGACAATGGGGGCCAGGCAGAGGCTCTCCTCACCTCCCGGGCGATGGGTGGCCGGGCAGAGGCCCTCTTCACTCCCATATAGCTCCCACTTCCAGATGGGGCGGCCGGGCAGAGGCGCTCCTCACTTCCCAGACGGGGTGGCCCTGGCAGGCTCCTCACTTCCCAGGCGGTGGGTGGCCGGGCAGGCTCCTCACCTCCCAGGCGGTGGGTGGCGGGCAGAGGATCTCCTCACCTCCCAGGCGGTGGGTGGCCGGGCAGAGGCGCTCCTCACTTCCCAGATGGGGTGGCGGGCAGAGGCGCTCCTCACCTCTTAGGCGATGGGTGGCGGGCAGAGGCACTCCTCACTTCCCAGATGATGGGTGGCGGGCAGAGGCTCTCCTCACTTCCCAGATGATGGGTGGCGGGCAGAGGCACTCCTCACTTCCCAGACAATGGGTGGCCGGGCAGAGGATCTCCTCACCTCCCGGACGATGGGTGGCTGGACAGAGCGCCCCTCTCACCTCCGGACGATGGGTGGCGGGCAGAGGATCTCCTCACCTCCTGGATGATGGTTGGCAGGGCAGAGGCCCTCCTCACTTCCAGATGGGGCGGCCGGGCAGAGGCTCTCCTCACTTCCCAGATGGGGTGGCCGGGCAGAGGCACTCCTCACTTCCCAGATGGGGTGGCCGGGCAGAGGCTCTCTTCACAACACAGACTGAGCGGACGGGCAGAGCTGTCTTCCACAGCCAGTTGGGGCAGCCACGGGCAGGCTCCTCACTTCCCAGATGATGGGTGGCAGGGCAGGCACTCATCACCTCAGGAAGATGGGTGGCGGGCAGAGGCTCTCCTCACTTCCCAGCGATGGGTGGCCGGGCAGAGGCACTCCTCACTTCCCAGATGGTGGTGGGTGGCCAGGCAGGCTCCTCACTTCCCAGGCAGGCGGGAAGAGCTCCTCAATTCCCAGACGTTGGGGGGCAGGGCAGAGGCTCTCCTCACTTCCCAGATGGGTCGGCGGGCAGAGGCACTCCTCACCTCCCGGATGATGGGTGGCCAGGCAGGCTCCTCACTTCCCAGATGGGGTGGCCGGACAGAGGCTCTCACTTCCCAGGCGATGGGTGGCCGGGCAGAGGCTCTCCTCACTTCCCAGACGGTGGGTGGCCAGGCAGGCTCCTCACTTCCCAGATGATGGCTGCCCGGGCAGAGGCACTCCTCACCTCCCGGACGATGGGTGGCGGGCAGAGGCACTCCTCACTTCCCAGATGATGGGTGGCCAGGCAGGCTCCTCACTTCCTGAGCCAGGAGGCTGACGGGATGGGGGGCTCTCTTCACACCCCAGGCAGGGGTGGCAGGGCAGAGACTCTCCTCACCTCCAGGATGATGGTGGCGGGCACAGGCACTCCTCACCTCCCGGACGATCGGTGGCCAGGCCGAGGCTCTCCTCAACTCCCAGAATGTGGGTGATACGTCTGAGGCGCTCCTCACCTCCCAGACAGTGGGTGGCCAGGCAGGCTCACTCACTTCCCAGGCGGTGTGTGGCCAGGCAGGCTCCTCACGTCCCAGACAGTGGGTGGCCGAGCCGAGGCGGCTCCTCACTTCCCAGACGGTGTGTGGCCTGTCAGAGGCGCTTCTCACCTCCCGGATGATGGGTGGCCGGGCAGGAGGCGGCTCCTCACTTCCCAGAGATGGGTGGCGGGCAGAGGCACTCCTCACCTCCCGGATGATGGGTGGCAGGGGCAGCGGCGCTCCTCACTTCCCAGATGGGGGGGTCGGGCAGAGGCACTCCTCACTTCCCAGACAATGGGTGGCCGTGCAGAGGCCCTCCTCAATTCCCAGAGGATGGGTGGCCAGGCCGAGGTGCTCCTCACCTCCCAGACAGTGGGTGGTAGGGCAGAGGCACTCCTCACCTCCCAGACGGTGGGTGGCTGGGCAGGCGCTCCTCACCACCCGGGCGATGGGGGGCCGGGCAGAGGCACTCCTCACCTCCCGGACGATGGGTGGCGGGCAGAGGCACTCCTCACCTCCCGGACGATGGGTGGCGGGCAGAGGCGCTCCTCAATTCCCAGCGTTGGGTGGCGGGCAGACAGAGGCTCCTCACTTCCCAGGCGATGGGTGGCGGGCAGAGGCACTCCTCACTTCCCGGACGATGGGTGGCGGGCAGAGGCACTCCTCACTTCCCAGGCGATGGGTGGCGGGCAGAGGCACTCCTCACTTCCCAGAAGGGGGGTGGCGGCCAGAGGCCCTCCTCACTTCACAGATGGGGTGGCAGGGCAGAGGGGTGCTCCTCACTTCCCTGTTGCTGGATTAGACGGGCGGTGGCCCTCGGCTCACCTCCTGCCGGAGATGGCTGGCAGGGCAGGCTCCTCACCTCCCAGGCGGTGGGTGGCCAGGCAGGCTCCTCACTTCCCAGATGATGGGTGGCGGGCAGAGGCCCTCCTCAATTCCCAGGCGATGGGTGGCGGGCAGAGGCTCCTCACTTCCCAGATGGGGTGGCGGGCACGCTCCTCACTTCCCGGACGATGGGTGGCGGGCAGAGGCAGTGCTCACTTCCCCGTTATGAGTGGCGGAGCAGGCTCCTCACTTCCCAGGCGATGGGTGGCGGGCAGGCTCCTCACTTCCCAGATGATGGGTGGCAGGGCAGAGGCTCTCTCCTCACATCCCAGGACGATGGGTGGCCGGGCAGAGGCTCCTCACCTCCCAGAAGGGGTGGCGGGCAGGCTCCTCACTTCCCAGATGATGGGTGGTCAGGCAGAGGCTCCTCACTTCCCAGGCGATGGGTGGCCGGGCAGAGGCTCCTCACTTCCCAGATGTTGGGTGGCCGGGCAGAGGCTCCTCACTTCCCAGATGGGGTGGCCGGGCAGAGGCTCCTCACTTCCCAGATGGGGTGGCGGGCAGAGGCACTCCTCACTTCCCAGACGATGGGTGGCCGGGCAGAGGCACTCCTCACTTCCCAGACGATGGGTGGCCGGGCAGGCTCCTCACTTCCCAGATGTTGGGTGGCCGGGCAGAGGCACACCTCACTTCCCAGATGGGGTGGCAGGGCAAGGGCACTCTTCACTTCCCAGAAGGTGGGTGGGCGGGCAGGCTCCTCACCTCCCGGACGATGGGTGGCGGGCAGGCGTGCCTCACTTCCCAGACTGTTGGTGGCCCGGCCTTGCCCGGCCTCCTCACTTCCCAGACGATGGGTGGCCAGGCAGAGGCGCTCCTCACTTCCCAGACGATGGGTGGCGGGCAGAGGCACTCCTCACTTCCCAGGCAGTGGGTGGCAGGGCAGAGGCACTCCTCACTTCCCAGGCGATGGGTGGCCGGGCAGAGAGCACTCCTCACTTCACAGATGGGTGGCGGGCAGGCTCCTCACTTCCCAGACGATGGGTGGCCGGGCAGAGGCGCTCCTCACTTCCCAGACGATGGGTGGTCGGGCAGGGCGCTCCCTCACTTCCCAGACGATGGGTGGCCGGGCAGGCTCCTCACCTCCCAGGCGATGGGTGGCGGACAGGAGGCGCCACCTTAACTTCAAGACTGTGGTTGGCCGACATAGGCGGCTCCTCAATTCCCAGACAGTGGGTGGCAGGGCAGAGGAACTCCTCACTTCCCGACGATGGGTGGCCAGGCAGGGCGCTCCTCACCTCCCAGACGATGGGTGGTCGGGCAGAAGAGGCACACATAACTTCAAGACTGTGGTTGGCCGACATAGGCGGCTCCTCACTTCACAGATGGGGTGGCGGGCAGAGGCCCTCCTCACTTCCCAGATGGGGTGGCCGGGAAGAGGCACTCTTCTTCACTTCCCAGATGTTGGGTCGCCGCGCAGAGGCACTCCTCACTTCCCAGGTGGGGTGGCAGGGCAGAGGCCCTCATCACTTCCCAGACAGTGGGTGGCAGAGCCGAGGCGCTCCTCACTTCCCAGATGGGGTGGCGGGCAGAGGCCCTCCTCACTTCCCAGGCTGTGGGTGGCCAGGCAGGCTCCTCACTTCCCAGGCAGGCGGTCCAGGACAGGGCTCTCTTCTCACCCCAGATGGGCGGCGGACAGGCTCTCCCTTCCCAGGCAGGCGGCCGGTGGGGAAGCACACACTTCCCAGATTGGGTGGCGGGCAGAGGCCCTCCTCACTTCCCAGGCGATGGGTGGCGGGCAGAGGCACTCCTCACTTCCCAGGCGTTGGGTGGCCGGGCAGAGGCACTCCTCACTTCCCGGACGATGGTTGGCCGGGCAGAGGCGCTCCTCACTTCCCAGACGGGGCGGACGGGCAGAGGCGCTCCTCACTTCCTAGATGGTGGGTGTCCAGGCAGGCTCCTCACTTCCCAGATGGGGTGGCTGGGCAGAGGCGCTCCTCAATTCCCAGATGGGGTGGCCGGGCAGAGGCGCTCCTCACTTCCCAGACGATGGGTGGTCAGGCAGAGCTCTCCTCACCTCCCAGACGGTGGGTGGCCAGGCAGGCTCCTCACTTCCCGGACGATGGGTGGCCGGGCAGAGGCGCTCCTCACTTCCCAGACGGTGGGTGGCGGGCAGAGGCGCTCCTCACCTCGGACGATGGGTGGCCGGGCAGAGGCCCTCCTCACTTCCCAGACAGTGGGTGGCCAGGCAGGCTCCTCACCTCCCAGACAGTCAGATTGGTCCGGACAGGCTCCTCACCTCCCAGACGGTGGGTGGCCAGGCAGAGCGCTCCTCACTTCGAACAATGGAGGGTGGGGCAGGCTCTCCTCACTCCCGGGGCCGATGGGTGTTGGCCAGGCAGAGCTCCTCTCACCTTCCGGATGATGGGTGGCCGGGCAGTGGATCTCCTAACCTCCTGGATGATGGTTGGCAGGGCAGAGGCGACTCCTCACTTACCGGGCAGTGGCCAGGCAGAGGCTCCACTCAGTTCACAGAAGGGGTGGCGGGCAGGTGCGCTGCTCACTGATGGGTTGTAAGGCGGGGCCACTCCTGACATCCCGGGACAGTGGCTGGCCAGGCAGGCGCTCCTCACCTCGGAATGGATTGAGTGGACAGGGGGCACTACTCAATTCCCGGATGGGCTGGGAAGCGGGCAGGCGCCGCCTCAGTTCCAGACATTGGGTGGCGAGACGGGGACCTCTTTGCTCCATATGGCCAGATTTGGCTGGGCAGAGGCACTCCTCACCCCACCCAGGCATTGGCGACCTGGCATGCGTCTTCAATTCTCCCAGTGGGTGTAGCCGGGCAGGAGGCATCCCTCACTCAAGCGATGGGTGGTCAGGCTGAGAGCACCTCACTTCCCAGCCAGACGGTGGGTGGCCGGGCAGGGGCCCTCCCTGCTTCAAAGATGGGGTGGCCTGGCAGGCTCCCTCCCTTCCAGAGGGGTGGCAGACCAAGGTGCTCCTGCACTTCACAGATGGGGAGGCGGACAGGGGTGCTCCTCAATTCCCAGATGATGATGATGGGTCGTCAGGCGGCTCCTCACCTCCGGAATGATGGCTGGCCGGTCGACGCTCCTCCTGAGAGTTGGGTGGCGGGCAGAGGCACTCCTCACTTCAAGGCTGTGATGTGGCGGGAAGGGCAGCTCTCACTTCCAGGGCAGGCGACCGGGCCTTGAGCATCCCAGGCAGTTGGGTGGCCGGATCAGGGGCCTCTTCACTCCATATAGGCTGGCCGGGCACGCACTCCTCACTTCCCAGGCAGGGGGGGCTGGGCATGGGCGTTACTCAATTCCCAGGTGGGTGGCAGAGACAGGTGGCTCTCACTTCCAGCTGATCATTGGTCAGGCAGAGCTCTCCTCACTTCTCCCAGGCCCGGGTGGGTGGCCGGGCAGGATGTTCCTCGCCAAGAGATGGGTGGCCGGGGCGGAGGCTCCTCACTTCCAGACAGATTGTTAGCCGGGCAGGGGCCCTCCTCATTTCCCAGACGTTGGCCGTTGATCCCTCCTTCCCAGGCCAGTTGGCAGACGGGAGACCCTCTTCCATCCCAGGTTTGGGTGGCGAGACTGAGTCACTCCACTTCCCGAGAAGATGGATTGCAGTTGGTGGAGGCGCTCCTCGCCTTCCCAGACTAGGGTGTCTGGGCGGAGATACAAGCTTCCCCCCGAACTGGTGGTCGGGCAGGCGCTCCCTCACTTCCAGGGGCCGTTGGCCGACGGGGCTCCCTCTTCCCAGACGGTGGGTGGCCGAAGAGCCTCACTTCCCAGGCGTGTGGCCAGGCAGGGTGCTCCTCTCAATTCCCCAGGCGGGTGGCGGGGCAGAGGCCCTGCCTCTCCCATGCCTTAGGGTGAGCAGGCTCCTCACTTCCCAGGCAGGGCGGCGGACGGGATCTCTTCACACCCAGGCAGGCTGAGCAAAGTTGCTTCCTCCCTACCCAGGCAGTGCGGCCGAGCAGGCCAGCACCACACTTCCAATTTGTGGTGGCGGGCATGGGCTCCCTCCACTTCCCAGGCGGTGGAGGTCAGACAGGGGGTGCTCCACACCTCCTGGACAGCGATGGGTGGCAGACAGGTGGACTCCCCTCTCACCTCCCGGAGGGGTGGCCGGGCAGAGGCTCTCCTCACCTCCCGGATGATGGGTGGCCGTGCAAGCCCTCCTCTCTTCCCAGTGATGGGTGGCCAGACCGGCTCCTCCACCTCCCAGGCGATTAGGGGGGGAGCCAGGCAGAGGTGCTCTCACTTCCCAGACAATGGGAGGGTCGAGAGGTTCTCCTCACCTCTCGGGCGATAGGTGGCGGGTAGAGTGCCTCTCACCTTCTGGGCGATCGTGGCGGGCAGAGGATCTCACCGCCTCCTGGATGATGTTGGCAGGGGCAGGTAGCTCTCTCACTTCCCAGGCAGGGGCAGCCCGGGCGCTCCCTCAGTTCTACAGGCAGGGTGGCCGGGCGGTGATGCTCACTTTTCCAAATGATGGGTCGTCAGACCCTAGGGGAGCTCTCCTCACCTCCCACGGATGATGTTTGGCGGCCAGGGGGCCTCCCCTTCCCAGATGTTGGTGGGTGGGCAGGGCACTCCCTCACCTCCCCAGGGCGATGGGTAGGCGGGGCAGAGCCTCACTCACTTCCCAGGCGATGAGTGGGGCGGGCAGGCATCCCTCTCACTTCCAGACAGGGGTGTGGGACGGGAGGCCCTCCTCACATCCCAGGCGTTGTGTGGCGGGCAGGGGCCTCGTCACTCCCATATGGGGTGGCGGAAGAGAGCCTCCTCTCACTTCCCAGAGCCAGGCTGACTGGAAGGCATCATCAGTTCCCAGATTGGGTGGCCAGGCTCCCACACTTGGGCAGTGGGTGGTCGAGGCAGCAGAGGGCTCTCACTTCCCAGGAGGTTGGCGGACAGAAGCTCCCACGCCTCCAGGCAGATGGGTGGTCCAGGCAGGAGGAGCTCACTCTTCCCAGACTTTGGGTGGCCGGGCAGGCTCCTCACTTCAAGATGGGAATTGCATGCAGGCTCCTCTTCCCAGACGGAATTGTGGCGAGACAGGCTCACTTCCCAGGCAGGCGTTCCGGAGGCGGGTGCACTCACTTCCCAGATGGGTGCTGGCCGGGTGGGCTCCTCCTTCCCCAGATGTGGGTGGCCGGAAGGGCCACCTCACTCACTTCCCAGAGTTTGTGTGTGGCGAGGGCAGTCGCTCCTCACTTCCCAGACGTTGGTGGACGGGTGGGGAGGATCTTCCTTCCCAGACGTCGAGGTCGAGGGCAGGAAGCCCTCCTCACTTTCCAGACGATGGGTGGAGGTGGGGCAGAAGAGCTCCTCACTACCCAGAAGGTGGGTGTGGCAGGAGGCGATCCTCACTTCCCAGAGGTGGGTGGCCGACCAAAGGCAGCTCCCTCCTCCCAGGCCAGGGTGTGACCAGTGAAGCTCCTCAGTTCCCAGAAGGTGGCTGGGGCGTCTCACCTCCCGGACGTGGGTGGCCGGGCAGGCGAGACCCCACTCACTTCCCAGACTGTGGGTGGCCAGTGAGGCAGCTCCCTCTCACTTCCCAGAGATTGTGGGGACAGGGTTCTCTTCCCACACCCAGAAGGCGTTCCGGGCAGAGGGGCTCTCCACCCCTTCCAGTGTGGCTGCCCAGGCTCCTCACTTCCTAGATGGGGTGTCGGACGTGACTCTTTTTCCTTGCCTCGGGACAATGGGTGGCCGTTGCTGAGCCTCAGCCCCAGACGGTGGGTGGCCGGGCAGGCTCCTCACTTCCCAGACGGTGGGTGGCCGGTATATTCCTGAATTACTTCACTTACAATAATGGTCTCCAACCCATCCAGGTTTATTTTGTCCCTTTTGAGGCTGAGAGTAGTATTTATATATATATATATATATATATATATATATATATATTCCCCCAATGGGTGGATAAAGTAAATGTGATATATATAATATATATATACACACACACATATATACACATATATACACATATATATACATATATATGTGTATGTATGTGTATACAAACAAACACACACACACACACACACATATATATATATCCCATTTTCTTTATCCACCCATTGGTTGATGGGAATCTAGGCTGGTTCCACAGTTTTGCAATTGTGAATTGTGCTGCTATAAACATGTATGTGTATGGGTCTTTTTCATATAATGACTTATTTTCCTCTGGATAGACATCCAACAACATAATTGCTGGATCAAATGGCAGTTCTACTTTTAGTTATTGCTTGCCATGGTGGTTGTACTAGTTTGCATTCCCACCAGCAGTGTAAATGTGTTCCCCTTATTACTACCATGCCAACTTCTATTATTTTGGATTTTAAACTATAGCCATTTGCCATTTGTATATCTTCTTTTGAAAATTGTCTATTCATGTCCTTAGGCTACATTTTGAGGGATTATTAGTTTTCTCTTGCTGATTTGTTTAAGTCCTTGTAGATTGTGGATATTAGTCTTTTTTGTGGGATATTGTAGTTTTTGAAGATTTTCTCTAACTCTGTGAGTTATCTGTTTACTTTGCTGATTATCTGTTTTGCTGTTCAGAGCTTTTAGTATAATTAAGTTCCATCTAT
>JAKGGE010001723.1:2500-94915 GCA_023748175.1 Hoolock leuconedys
AGTTGATGAAAGTATGAATAGGTAATTCAAAGCAAAAATGGCAAATAACATACAAAAGATGTTAAAGTTACTGATGCTCAAATAAATAGAAATAATGCCAATAAATTATTGCTATAAAAACCCCAAATAGAAGAGTCAGCATAACATGGTGGTTAAGAGCTGGCACTCTGAATTCAGGTCACCTTGATTCAAATCTCTGAGAAACCACTACATAATGATATGGGTTGAACAAGGTATTTAAACCTCATTTGTCTCGGCTTTTTCACCAATGAATTGGCATTGGTGGTCACAGTATTATCTATGTCATGGGGTTGCTGAAAGAAGGAATTCACTAATATTGCAAAACACTAGAAATAATTTTCTATACATCAAAATAAAATATGCACTCTTACAATTAAACAAATCAAAAAATTTCCACAACTATTTTACTGTTCATAAAATTGCACAGTACAGGCCGGGCACGGTGGCTCACACCTGTAATCCCAGCCCTTTGGGAGGCCAAGGTAGGTGGATCACGAGGTCAAGAGATCAAGACCATCCTGGCCAACATGGTGAAACCCCATCTCTACTAAAAACACAAAAACTAGCTAGGCATGGTGGAGTGTGTCTGTAGTCCCAGCTACTTGGGAGGCTGAGGCAGGAGAATCCCTTGAACCCAGGGAGGAAGAGGTTGAAGTGAGCTAAGATTACGCCACTGCACTGCACTCCAGCCTGGCAACAGAGCAGCGCTCTGTCTCAAAAAAAAAAAAAAAAAAATGCATAGTATAGATCAAAAACATGATATGTTTGTAATGTAAATAATAAAAATGACATAATTTAATATTTACTATTTCAAATGGGGGTTAAATTTATAGCATAAAGCAAAGGCTAACAAACGATGGGCTTTTGGTCAAATCTGGCCATCCACTTGTGTTTTTTTTTTTTTAAATACTTGATTAAAAATTTGTATGCCACAAAATTAAACACTTTAATCATTTAATATGTACAATCCATTGGCATTTAATACATTTGCAATATTTTGCCACTACCACCACTGTCTAGATCCCAAGTATTTTTTCACTTCAAAAGGCAGCTTTATACCCATTAGACAGTCATCTGGCATTCTCCCATCCTCCATCTCCTGCAAACTGGTATTATCTGTTGGCATCATTCTATAGCCTAGTAGATAATATTTTTTTAAAAGGCAAATAAGTATGTAACTTCAACAAAGTGTTTTATTTTACCTTATTTTTACATCTCCTATTTGTTCGTAAATGAAAATTCTGTGATATATTAGAATTAGTTTTAATTTCCTAATTGCTCTGTTATTAAATATATTCAGCAGTGTTGTGATTTATATTGTTATAATTTCTGTCCAATTTTGCATTGAAGTCTGTGTCATGAGAATTGCAGTAAACCAAGACCCTGGAAAGCTCTGATGAAGGTGAGGAAGTGAGATTCAGATGTGTGTGTTAGATAAAACACAATGAAATGAAAAAGCAAAACCAAAATGCATAAAATAGAAGAAATGTATTACTCACAGTTCCTAGAGATATTAAAGATAATGACAGAAAACTGACAGAAAGTTCAGAAGTGGCAGAGAGCTCAACCAGCTGCCTGGAAATGGTAGAGAGAATCCCTTTGCAAGGGGATGTGGGGGTGCTTTTCTTAAGGTCTATGGGCATTATTACCTAGCCTTGACTGCAGGATTTTTGGAGTGGCTATCTTAAGAAAACACACATGAAGAGGCAGAATTATTATTTGATTCTGGTATTGATCATTAGGTTATCTCATGGTAATCAGCTCTGTGGCATGTTGCATTTCTGGGTCAGTGGGATGAGAAACAAGTGGACTCTGTCAAAAACAACTACACGAGGAAGCGAAGTTTTCACAAGATCCAAAAGTGACAGGCTATGACTAGGTCTTAAAAAACTCAAGTTAAGCATAAAAATGGATGCTGAGGCACTAACTATAGTGAACAAATGTATGACAAGAAGGTAGAAAAGGGATTCATCCAGCAGGACCCAGGAGACAGCCCAAATACAGTGAGTGCTCAAACTGTGAAAATGGGAAAGGGAGATCATCCGCCTTTGAACACACATCCTTACTGGGAAACATAAAGTTTCAGACCACAGGAGTTGAGTGGTCTGAACTCAGCCTGAGCTGAGTCAATTAGAATGCTGAGTGAAACACGGGTACAGGAAGAAGCGGGAAAAGCCCTGTGGATTATCTGGGTTTCCAGGAAGTCATTTCTGTCTTTGTGGACTCTCTGAGTTTCTGGGGAAGCCATTTCTGCCTTGTTTCACAAGGGTCCTTGGGGAGGGCTGCCAGAGGAACTGGGAAAAGACCACAGGGAGAAGGAAACCTCCAGCTGAACTTTGCATCAGTTCCAACAGAATGCAAAGTTTCCTGGTCAGAACTCCAGAGAGTGTGTGAATTGGTGTGTAGACTCAACAGGTGGGCAGGTGTGAAAGCCCTGCTTGCTTTCTCAGCTGGGAGGCTGGTAGCCTGGAGCAAGTTCTCAGCCCTGCTCGCCCATTGACTGGAAATAAACTTGGTGCTGTTGGTAAGCGCATGGTGGAAGTGAGACCGGTCTATTGGGTTGCATGGGTGCTGGGTAAGGCCTGTAACTGCCAGCTTTCTCCCACTTTCCTGACAACCTGCATGACACAGCAGAGGCAGCCATAATCCTTCCGAGATTATAACTCTATTTACCTGGGAACCACACACCCATCCCCCACAGCAGCCACTACATTAAGGGAACACTCTATGGGACAAAAGAATCTGAACAGCAGCCCTGAGCCCCAGATCTTCCATCTGACATACTCTACCCAAAAGAGAAGAAGCCAGATAAACAATTCTGGTAATATGACAAAACAAGGTCCTTTCCCACCCCCGAAAATCACACTAGCTCACCAGCAATGGATATAAACCAAAAAGAAATTCCACTTGCTGTATTAGTGTGGCCTGGAAATGGGACACGGAGTTAAAGGAGATTATTTTGGAGGTTTAAAATTTAATGACTGCCCTGCAGGGTTTCACACCTTCATGGCGCCTGTAGCTTCTTTGTTTTAGCAAATTTCTCCCTTTCAGAACAGGAGCATTGAGGCAATGGATGCACTTTAATGACATCTTGAAATTAACTAACTTGTTTCTAATTTTACATGCTCATAAGTGGAAGGGCCTTACTTTGTCTTAGATGAGACTTTGGACTGTTGACTTTTGACTTAATGCTGAAATGAGTTAAGATTGGGGATTATTTAGAAGGGATAATGGTATTTTGCAATAAGGGAAGAACATGAGATTTGGGAGGGGACAGGGGCAGAATATTATGGTTTGGATTTTTGTTCCCACCCAAAATGCATGTCAAATTGAAGGAGGGGCCTGGTGGGAGGTGATTGGATCATGGGAGCTGATTTCTCCCTTGCTGATCCCATGATAGTGAATAAGCTCTCATGAGATATAACGGTTTAAAACTGTGTGGCTGTTACCCTTTCACTCCCACTCTCCTGACACCATGAGAAGATGGTTCTAGTTTCTCCTTTGCCTTCTGTCATGATTGTAAGTTTCCTGCAGCCTCCCAGTCATGCTTCCTGTTAAGGCTGCACTACTGTGAGTCAACTAAACCTTTTTCCTTCATAAATTATATAGTCTCAATTAGTTCTTTACAGCAGTGTCAAAACAGACTAATACAAAGAGTATCTACCAAAAAAAGGTTAATAGCACACGTAATAGAAAAAGCCTAAATGATTTTTTTTTTCTAAGGTAAAGAGCAGGAGAAAGAAGTCAACTCTCTTCACTTTTATTCAAAGTTGATTTGGAGTTTTTTGGCAAGGCCATTAGGCAAAAACATAAAATAAATCAAATCCATATCGGAAGGGAAGATAATAAAACTATCTTTATTAATATATGGCATAATCTTATATAGAGAACATCTTAATGGATCCACTATAAAAAGATTTGCTCAAAAAAAACAGCAAAAGTTTCAGGACAGTAGATCAATATATACAAATTACTTGTATTTCCACATAATTGAAATAACTATTCTGTATGATATTAAAAATAAAATTTTACATAAAATACCATCAGAAAAAAATAAAATAATTCGAATAAGTTCAACAAAAGAAATACAAAATGTAAACTGTGAAAATTACTAAAAATTGTGGAAAGAAATTAAAGATCTAAATGAATGAAAACACATCTCATATTCCTCATTTGAAAAACAATATAGTAGAATTGCCTTTGTTTACCAAAGTGATACATAGATTGAACCTCTCAAGACTTCAGTTGGTTTCTTAGCATACACTGACAAGCTGATTCTAAAATTCACATAGATATATGAGAAACCTAATATAACCAAAACAAAATCTTGGTAAAAAAGAACAAAGCTAGAAAACGTATAACACATCTGCAGTAATCAAGATAGTATGGTACAGGTATACAGTGAGACATATGCACCATTTGAATAGACTTTAGAATCCAGAGATACAGCCACACATAGGGTCAACTGATTTTTGACAAGAATGTCATTGTATAGACAACGATGAAAGTATAGCCTCTTTAACAAATGCCAATGAGCAAACTGATTATTTACATGCAACAGAATGAAACTGAACTTCTTCCCTCAAACCATATACAAAAATGAACTCAAACTAGATCAAAACCTAAATGTAAGAGCTAGAATTATAAAAATTTTAGGAGAAAGAATATGAGTATAACTTTGTAACCTTGTATGTGTCAAGGTTTTTAGATATGACAACAAAAACAGAAGAAACAAAATTAAAATTGATAAATTGGACTACATCAAAATCAAAACTTTTGCACATCAAATAACACTATCAATATATTTGAAAGATAAACTGGAGATTTAAGAATATATTTGCAAATTACATATCAGATATATGACTTTTATAAAACATCTTTAAAGTAGTCTTACAGCTCAATTATAAAAAAACAAATAACCTAATAAAAATATGCAAAAGATCTAAACCGAAATTTTACCAAGGAATATGTAAATGTACAATAAGAACATAAAGCATGTTCTGCATCATTATACTCAATATTATTACAGAAAAATGTAAATCAAAACCAAAATGAGATGCCACTTCTCCCTCACTATCATGACTATTATAAAAAAGACAAATAATTAAAAATGTTGGCAAAGATGTGAAGTAATTGGAATCCTCATACACTGTTTGCATGAGTGAATAATAATGCAGGCCCTTTGAAGCAACTTGCCAGTTTATTAAAGGTTAAACAGAGTTACCATTGGACCCAGGAATTCCATCTCTAGTTATATATGCAAGAGAAATGAAAACATGTCCACACAAAATTAATACATGAGTATTAAGAAACAACATATTCTCAATAGCCAAAATTGGAAGAAAAACTAGAGTTTATTACTGATGAATGAATAAAGCAAATGCGTTATATCCATTTTGTAGAACATGATTGGGCCATAAAAATAATATAGTCTTGATACATACTATGCCATGGGTGACTCTTTTTAAAACATTATACTAATTATAGATGCCAAAAACAAAAGATCACGTATTGTATAATTACCTTAATATGAAAATCCCCAAATAGGCAAACATACAGAGACAGAAAGTAGGTTAGTGTTTGCCTAGATTGGAGGACAGGAAATAGCTGAGGAAACAGTGTTTCTTTTTTGTTTTTCTCTTTTTCTTTTTTGAGGTGGAGTCTCACTCTGTCACCCAGACTGGAGTGCAATAGCGCAATCTTGGCTCATTGCAACCTCCGCCTCCCAGGTTCATGCAATTCTCCTGCCTCAACCTCCCGAATAGCTGGGATTACGGGTGCATACCACCACACCCAGTTAATTTTTTGTATCTTTAGTAGAGACAGGGTGTCACCGTGTTGGCCAGACCAGTCTCGAACTCCTGACCTCATGATCTACTCACCTCAGCTTTCCCAAGTGCTGCGATTACAGGCATGAGCCACCGTGCCTGGTGGGACAGTATTGCTTTTATGGTTGATAATATGCTCTAAATCTTATTGTTCTGGTTGTTGCAAAATTCTCTGAATATATGATGAACCATTTAATTGTACTTTTTTTTTTTTTTTGAAAAAGGGCCTCACTCTGTTGTACAGTCTCAATTGCAGTGGCACAATCTCTGCTTATTGCAGCCTAGACCCCCTGGACTCAAGGAATCCTCCCACCTCATCTTCCCAAGTAGCTGGGACCACAGCCACGCACCACCATGCATGGCTAATTCTTGTATTTTTTTTTTTTTCTGTAGAGACAGGATTTCACCATGTTACCCAGGCTGGTCTTGAACCCCTGGGCTCAAGGAATCTGCCTGCCTTAGCCTCCCAAAGTACTGGGACTATGGGCGTGAACCACCTTGCCCCTCCATTGAATTGTCACTTTCAATATGTAAATTGTAATTATATATGAATAATAATACATATATAATGTGTAAATTGTATGTGCACAAACTTTTTACACACAAGATGAATCTTGAACCATGATATCTAATAAATGCTGATTCAGCTGTATAATTACTTTATTTCCAGTTCTGCGGCAAGAAGACTGCAGGCAAGGAAGCCACACACTTCCCCCTGGTCTTGCCACTTTAAAATCCTCTTAACATTACTTAGGTTTCCAGCATATGCAAGTTTAACTTCTACTGGGGGGTAAACCACTTTTAATAATTTAAGAGACACTAACACGCTTTTGTAAGCATGAGGCCATCTATCTTTTCTTTTTCCATTTGCCATCCCAAAACTGGGATTGTTCATATGATGTATTTACTTGGACATTGCTGTGGGTTGAATGTATTCCTTCCAAAATTCAGGTGTTGCCAATGTGACAGATTAAGACGAGGGACCTCAGAGAAGTGATATTGCATCCCTTGTGAATTTTAATGACAGTCCTTATAAAAGAGGCTTCATGGCATGGTGTGGTGGCTTACACCTGTAATCCCAGCATTTTGGGAGAGGGTGGATCATCTGAGGTCAGGAGTTCGAGACCATCCTGGCCAACATGGTGAAACCTGTTTCTATTAAAAATACAAAAAATAGCTAGGCATGGTGGTAGGCACCTGTAATCCCAGCTACTCAGAAGACTGAAGCAGGAGAATCACTTGAACCTGGGAGGTGGAGGTTGCAGTGAGCCAAGATCACACCATTGCACTCCAGCCTGGTCAAGAAAAGCAAAACTAAGTCACACACACACACACATACACATACACACACACACACACACACACACACAGGCTTCATGCAGCATTCAGCGGGCTTGCTATTCTGCTTTTCCACCATGTGAGGCGACAGCGTTGCTTCCTTCTGCCCTTCCACTTTCCACCATGTGAGGACGCAGTAAGGAGGCCCTCTGTAGATGCCAGTACCTTGATCTTGCATTTCTCTGCCTCCAGAACTGTGAGAGATCAATTTTTGTTCTTTGTGAATTATCCAAACTCAGGTATCTTGTTATAACTAGAAAAACTGTTAAATACAGATGTGAAAAGGTTTTAAATTCTTGATGATTTCTCCTTAGATATAAGCAACAGCAATGACATAGAGAAGAGTAACTCAAAAATATGTATTGCATTTAACCAGAGTGTCTATGAAATGGACTTCAGTTTTGTTCCCCCTACAGTTGAGTTGAGTTGTTACTTTAGCTAGTGGAGTTGTGGAATGATGCTGGTAGAACACAGACATTGGATCAGTGTGAAGTGAGCACAGGATGAATTTGTCCAGAAAGGTCATGAGGTGACTGTTCTAGAGCTTTATCTTTCATTTTCTTTGATCTCATCAAACCATCTATTACTTAATTTAAACTTTTTTCTACATATTGCACTACTAAAGATAAATTGTAGAATATTTTTACAGGATCAATCAATGCGTAGATAAAAGATGTGCCCAAAGATATGTTTGAACATATTTTCCACTACTGAGGAAAAACTTATGGGCATATGCTTGATTAAAACAAAACAAAAAATCCAACACATACACACACAAAAAAGCTTCAGCTGAATTAAATGTAAAGGAGTTTAGTTGAACAACAAATGATTTATGATTCAGGCAGCCCCCAGAATCACAGCAGATTCACAGAGATTCCAGCTCAGCCACGTCGTGGAAAAAGATTTACACATTAAAAAAAGGGAAATGATGTACAGAAATTGGAGGTCAGGTACAGAACAGCTTGACTGGCTAAAGGTTGAACACTCAGCAGTGTATGAAGGATAGAAGTATGGCCTCTGGGATTAAGACTCAGCTATTTTTATAGGCACATATTCCTAAGTTAGGTTTTTGATCTTGTCTACCTGTTAAGCTGAGTTGCAGTTTGTCCACAAGGGCTCAAATATAAAAGCATGGAGTCCTTCTCAGTCCAAATTTAGTTCACTTTAACAATTCCCCTTTTTGGTCATTTTCTCAATTATGAGAGATTGATCAAAACTTTAGTTATCGATGTCACTCTCACCATTGTAAATGTATTTATTTGGTTTTGAAACCCACTGGGAAACAGTAGAACAGTGAGTTTTTCAAAGTTAGGAAAAAGGAATGAGTAGAGGGTACATTTTTACGCTGGAACATCCTGTTTAAAGGAGAAAAACAAAACCTGGTCTGTTCTAGGATCTGTGTTTCCTTAAAGTCTTAGTTTGATGATATCACATTTAGCACAAGTGACTCTCCATTTTAGTTTGGTTTAGCCTGTTGGGGCCTAGGACAAGAGCTTAGTTCAAAATAATGGCCTCCCATAATTTTGTTTTAAAAAATTCCCTTTTTTGGTCAGATTGTCTCTTAGGTGAGAGTGTGACCAAAACATAGGGTCTAGCACCACTCTCTACCATCATTTTGGGTTTCTGATCTCAGCACAATATTCAAAGGTTACAATATCCTCATGGTTGCATATTTCTTTTGGCTCATGTCATTCTAGTTCAAGAGAGACCAGACTAAACTGCCAATATTTCCTGCTTTTAAACTTTACCTAAAGTAAACTTACTTAAAGTAACCTTACAGGTTCTCTGAAAAAGAAAAATTTAAGATGGTTTGTGGAGGAAAAGAGAATTAAAAGTGGCAAAGGTCACCCAAATAGCAATCAGAAAGGCTCATCCCCTAAGCTAGGGATTAAACCCTGAACCTAGGCTACCATTGTGAATAGAGAAAGCATGGCCACATGGTTACAAGGTCAAGCTCCCAAGGACCTAACTGACCAGTGTGCTGGGCCATCTTGAACAGCGGGCTTATAAGATTTTAGGCACACATTTTTTTCCGAAGGTACCCCTCTTTATGATAGAAGAATACCGAAAGACACAAAAAGCGCACCAGATTCACTACAGCTTAAGACCAATCTCAGAATTCTTTTTTTTTTAATTAATTAAGACATCACAGAGGAGATAAACAGTGATTTTTACCATTCATTTAACCAGTTTGCACAGAGAAAAAGAGGGAGAAAAGCCAGAAATCTGACTGGTAATAAATTATTATTACCCTTTTGCCAGTGATACAGGAGTTATTAAGAAATAGTTTTCAGGTAGATAGTAAGGGTAAAGGTTCTCAGTGGAAACTTTTCTTTAATAAGAAACAACCCCTAGGCCAGGCACAGTGGATCATGCCTGTAATCCCAGCACTTTGGGAGGCCGAGGTGGGCAGATCACAAGGTCAGGAGTTTGAGACCAGCCTACCCAATATGGTGAAACCCCGTCTCTACTAAAAGTACAAAAATTAGCCTGTCGTGGTGGTGGGTGCCTATAGTCCCAGGTCCTATGGAGGCTGAGGCAGGAGAATCTCTTGAACCCAGGAGGCAGAAGTTGCAGTGAGCCAACATCAGGCCACTGTACTACTCCACCCTGGGTGACAGAGTGAAAATCCATAAAAAAAAAAAGAAAAAAGAAAAAAACAAAACAGAAACAACCCAAACTATCTCTTTTCTTTTGTTTTTTTTTTTGAGATGGATTTTCATTCTGTCACCGAAGGTTGGAGTGCAGTAACTGGATCTCAGCTCACTGCAACTCCACCTCCCAGGTTCAAGCGATTCTCCTTCCTCGGCCTCCCTAGTAGCTGGGACTACAGGTACCTGCCACCATTCCCAGCTAATTTTTGTATTTTTAGTAGAGATGGGGTTTCACCATCTTGGCCAGGCTGGTCTCAAACTCCTGACCTTGTGATCTGCCGTCCTTAACCTCTCAAAGTGCTGGGATTACAGGTGTGAGCCACCTCATTAGGCCAAACCATCTCTTTTCTAACAGAAAAGGTGGCTTAAAGGGCTGGGCCAGCAAGCTTTGATATGCAAATGCCAACCATTAGAAACTGGATCCACTCAACATGGTGATTCTCACAGTCTTTTCCTTGTCACCACGTGTACCAAGTGTCATGGCCACCCATGTGTTTGAAACATCATGGCAACATGTATTTGCACATTAAAGGCCTAACGTGGGAGGGCCAGGTTTTTCATGGGCTGCATAAATGAGTATCTGGTCAAACCAATCCCCTGGGGCCTATGGAAAACAGACACCGCTTTCTCCACCATCCCAATATAAGTAGCCACATTTCTGCTGCACACGGGAATTTTTCTTTGTTTGAATTTCCCCTCCCTCTATCTCTATACAGGGGAGCTGTTTTCTTCTTCCTTCCTTTTTTCTTGCCTATTAAATTTTTCGCTCATTAAAACCACTCCACACGTGTCTTTGTCGTTTTCTCTAAACTGGCACAAGACCAAGGACCCTGGAGTTTCTCCAGTCATTAAAGCAGTGTCACCAGTATGCCAGGCTTCTGATTTTCTTTCCCTGAGTGACCCTAGTGACCCAGCTTGCCACACCATCGCCCTGGGGGCCAAGATGCATCATAAAGGAAATTACCTTTTCTCATTCTGGCCAAAGCAAAATATGTGTGATGAAACATAAACATTAGCCACTGCACTTGCCACCCAATATCAAACTGGCAAGACTTAAATTTGCCCCCCAGATGATCCGTTTCATCTTTAATCCAACCTTAGACTAGGAGTTTCAACAAGTAGTCTCTTGGCAAGAGGGTTGCCCTGAGTAATAAAAAAGATAGGAAAGGAAAAGTAGAGACGGAAAAGTAGAGACAGAAAAGTATTGCCTGTGGCAGGGTGGGGAAGGTAAAGAGTTCAAGGAGGCCACAGCAAGACCCAACCATTGCAGCCAACATTGAATCAAAAGTTTAGGCAGCCGATCTTTGGTCATGAGGGGATTTTTTCCAGTGGTTCCATCAGCTATCAAGTTTCCCCTTTTGGGGAGGAAAAAGCTCCCCATGTCCCATGGTCTTGTACATGCCTAATCCTGTCACCCATAGCAGTCAACAATAAGCGTAAGACAGATTCATCCAAAGAAAATAGCAGTTAACCTCCCACAGTGTCAAACCAGCTCTTAGCCAAAAGGGACTTCACTGAGAGCACTCATTTTTAAATCTACTTCAAGGCATTTCTGTTCATTCAGAACATTCCACTGTAAGTTATCTTTAGTAAGATTTTGTCATATCGGTAAGACTTTGCTGCCTCCCAGGTCTGATGTATAAGCTGGAAGGAACTCAGTTTTCCAGAAATTAAGGATCCCATTTTTACCTAAAATATTGGCTTTACTCTCAGGTTCTCTGGATTAACTTAGCCATTAATTTTTTTCCTACCTAAGCATGCAAGAAAAATAAAACAGGATAGAACACAAAAATCCCTGTAAATTTTCCAAAGCCAAATTTTGTAACCCCTGCCATATAACTGCTTAACCAGTTCCTTTCTGCCCCAGATATAAGAGGCCTCTAATTGTATCCAAGCCAGTTAATTCCCAGATCAAATCCATTTCTGAACCCAGCCCAGTTTCTGTCACAACTTCTAAATCCAGTTTGGATCGGAAATTTGCTCAAAGAAATTCGGAGAGCTCAAAACACAAATCTGTGGAGTTCCAAAATCTGACAGAGCTTAACCACAATCCCCAGCCACTCTGGAGATCAATGGTTACAAGTGGGTCCTGCAGGTACTTCGCTTGTTCACTCAGAGCTCCTGGGGGTTGCTAGAAGCTCCACTTCAGATCCTGCTTCTGACATCATCTGATAAACTAAAAACTTCAGCCAAATTAAATTTAAGGAAGTTTAACTGAGCAATGAACAATTCGTGAATCAGGCAGCCCCCAGAATCACAGCAGATTCAGAGACTCCAGCAAAGCCACGTGGCGGAAGAAGATTTATAGACAAAAAAAAGAGAAATGATGTACAGAAATAGGAAGTTAGATACACAACAGCTGGATTAGTTACAGGTTGGTGTTTGCCTTATTTGAACACAGTTTGAACACTCAACAGTGTATGAATGATTGAAGTATGGCCACTGGGATTGGCCAAGATTCAGTTATTGTTACAGGCACGTACTCCTAAGTTAGGTTTTCAGTTTTGTCTACCTATTAAGGTAGGTTGCAGTTCATCCACAAGGACTCAAATATAAAAGTACGAAGTCCTTTTCAGGCCATATTTAATTCACTTTAGCATGCTGATTGTTATGAAAATCTTTGTAAAAGTTTGGTTTTGAACAAGAAACTTATGAAAAAAACTACAAAAGTCATTGTTTGATATACTTCTTGCACCTGCCATCGGTCCCTGTGGTGAGGTGCTAGCTGAGCTACTTAAATCATCCTTTGTTTACAGTTTCTGCTTCTTTCCTGGTTACGTATTGGAGAAGTACAGTAGAGGACTGAAATTCCTCCTTTCCACATGCCTGTTGTTCTGTCAGAATTAGGTAACCAAATGTGACATATACAGAGAACACAAAATATCTATGTAATTTATTTTGACTTTTGGTTTCAAACATTTAATGAGAAGAAGTGGGATCGGTTTTATAATGAAGAATTATGTATGTTTTTAATTGATAGTATAAAGTCCTAACTTTCCCTATGCCTTTGAAGAAAGCCTTATATAAATATAAAATCAGAAAATTGTGTTTTGTAGGTAAAGTGATGAAATAAAAAGACAAAAAGATTATTTTACAAACATTATGGAAATGCTGATGTTACAGGATCTGTTAGAATCCTGTGGCCATCACTCACACAGGACACTCTAGAAAGTTATACAACTATGAATTGAAGCGATATGGATGTCTGTGAGCAATTAGATATACATTTTACTATACATTTATTTTCATATCATAAAAATTCAGCAGACATCTCCCTAATTTTTTTTGAAAAAGAAAGATATAAATTCATGAAGGACACATATATTTGTAGCACTTCTAGCTATGTAGCAATGAGGACATTGTTTTCTCTTGTGTACCTCAGTCTCCTTATTGAAAATGAAAATATATCTTTCATATTAGTTAAAAGATTCTTTCACTGGTAAATAATATATTGTCTCTTTATGATACTCAAAAGCCTCTAATAATAATAGTATAATTTGAGGTAATAATTACACATTTTTTATTAAGTCCTAACAAATCTATTGCAAAAGTAACATATATAAATGTAAACAATTATGTTAGCTCTAGAATCAAGTAATCTTAACATTGGGAAACAGCTTTCCCAGGAGTACTCAGTCTATGTTTCTACAATTAAGCAAGCATGTCTTTGAATCTCGGTTTTCCAAGGTACCAGAAATTCAGACATTCTCTCAAAAACATTTCCTTCCCTTGGAAAATGACTTCTACTGTCTTATGTGTTGAATAATGAAGGCCTTAGTTTAAATAACCCTATCGTTAATGTCTTATATGTATAAAATGATTGAAATACACCAGAGGTAACTGCTGGGTTTGCAGATAAACAAAGTTAGGCACAGTTTCTCCTCCCATACACTTTACATTCTATTTGGAATGATAGAATAAAAAACATGTCATAAAAATTGCGTGAAAAATATTTTAAAAAGGAAAGACCACAATGCTAGGGGAACATTCAATGGGGCTAATAGAAAGTATACCAGCAACATTGATAATAAAAGCAAAACCTGAATAATGTGCAGAAATAGGTCAAGAGATGAAGGGAAAAGGAAGACATGGAAAGAAAGCAAGTAGAGTAGTAATGACACTTCAGTTCCCAACACTCCAAGTTTTGCCTGGCAGGAAGTTGAATACAGAGGTAGATTTCTCAAGAGAGCTAATTTGGAATCAAATATTCTACTTTGGAAAGCCACAGAAAAAAGTTGAGCTGGGAAGATATATTATTAGACTTCCTTAAAGAAGAAGAAGAAAAAAAAAACCCTTTAAGATGCAGTGCCTGGATTGACTTGCAGAAGGGGCAAACCTATGGAAAGGAGAAGCATTTAAGAGATGCAAAGTGGACACATTTTTGCAATAAGATAAAAAAGATGAAAGGCTAAAATTATCCTTCAAGGGTTGAAGCTCTTCACCAGCATTCTAACTTAACAGGTACACTATTTCTCAACAATGTAAATATGTTGCCCTACCAATAATTGAAGCCATATCCAATGTTGACTTGCCCTCACCCCATAATCAAATCATGATCTGAGATCTCAGAGTTGCACATCTTATAGACAAAAATGATAGTTTACCTTATCGGAGCTGGTGATTTCTGCTGTATCCCAAGCCTATAAAACACATCAGTAAAGCTTCCTTGGAAAATGTGGGTCTTGACATCATACCTGCCTGACAGAGAAAAACAGAGAAAGTGTACACTGCATGAATTATAAAGATCAAGTAATTTTACCACTTGTATCTGAAAACTGTCCTGAGTTTTGAATTCCAAAATAATTCTATCAGCATATAGGATAATATTCCTCAGAAAGGAACATAAGAAAATAACTTTATATATTTCAAATTAATATCACATTTTTAAGACATGTAGAAAGCAGTAATTCTTTACTGCTCTGTTATATGATGTTTTTAAAAATCCTTTTTGTCTACCTCCACATTAGCAGTAACATAAAACTGAAATGTTTTTAAATGGTTGAAATCTTGTATCTATTTTGACTGTAAACTGTTTAGGCTATGTATGATATGATGACTTTTACAGGTCCAAAGGCTGAGGCAGTATTAGTGAATGTTCTACGTAATATATCCTTATACTTGAATGATTTCCCAATTCATACAAAGGGGAAATGATGGTGTCAGTAGGAGGAGAGGAAAGAGGTTGAGGAAAAGGAAGATGAGGAGAAGGATGAATAGAAGTTTGATGATGATAAATAGTTGAATCCAAGACAAAGATTGTGAAGTCTGTCTTCTTATTATATGTTAAAAATACTTTTGTGTGTCAAAATTACTTGCTTTTCTATTTAACATTTAATGCTCAGATAATTTCTTCCTTCTTTTAAAAAGAAAATAGCATTTGGCAAATTGCATCGAGTGTTAAAAATACTTATACCTTTTGGGTATGTAAGATATCATATAAAACTATACAGAGAAAAATAATAGAAAAGCAAAGTTCATACTTATAGCAGTTACTTACAAAAGCAAACATTGGAAGTATCCTAAATACCCAATATTAACAAATAACAAATAACTTATAAATTACAATATTACAATTGTTTTATTAAAGAAACTTTTATAACACTAAAACAGCCATTATAAATGTTTAACTGGAAACAGAGGAGCAAAGAAAATAAATGTAAAATCACCTTGTTCTTGTAGAATAATAAAAGAAATATTTGATGGGTTATACTTTTCCAAATGTATATCAAATGATATACATTTAGTTATAGGAATAAAGACTAGAAAAAAAGCATAAAGTGTGAAACAGGATATCTGTGTATGGAGTGACTCTTCCTTTTTCATTCTTTTTCAATTTTCTTACAACGTGCTTGTATAATTTTCATAAGGGTATCACAGAAAGAGAACGAACTTTCCATGTTAGTTATTAGCCTTTAAACAGAGACCACATACTGTAACATTATAAGATCCACCCCTAAAATGTTTTAGGCAGGAAACCATTGAGATGAAACGTAGAACACAAGTTACTTTAAATGTTGCCACAAGTAACTGGAATCATACAGAATACTTGGATGTTTTATGTGGGTGACATAATTAGTATAGTGATATTCATTTTGAAACTAATGGCATAAGGTTAAAATCACACTTTTGAAGAATGTTCTGGATAATACATAGTTGGCACAGTGCAAGGCTGAATGTTTTTTGTTGTTTAAAAAACTGACACTACTAGAAAACTGACACTACTAGAAAAAATGGAGGTTTCTCAAAATTATTAAAAATAGAATTAACATGTGAAACAGAAATTCCACTTCTGAATTGTATTAATAAGAATGAAAATCAGGATCTCAAAGAGATATTTGCACATCTATAGAGATATAGCAGTATTACAAAAGCTAAGAGCTGGAAACAACCCAAATGTCTATCAAGGAATGAATATATAAAAACTATGTGGTATATACACAAAGTAAAATTTTACTCAGTCTTAAAAAAAGGAATTGTGACACTTGCTGCAATGTATATGAAACTTGATGTCATTAGACTAAGTGAATAAATAAAAAAAGACAAACACTGTAATCCACTCATATAAGGTATTTAAACTGTCAAATTAGTAGAAAAAGAAAGTGATTATCAGATGAAAATGAAAGCATAAAATGGAAAGTTGTTGTATATTAGCCATAGAGCTTTCGGTTTAGAAGAAAAAAGTTCAGGAGATTGATTGCATAACATTGTGAATATATCTAGCATTCTCTGCGTACTTAGAAATGGTTATGATGGAAAATTTCATGCATATTTTACCATAGCCACTCCGCTGACAATTCTGGCTAATATTTGATTTTTTTTCTCCTTAGTTTCTTGTGGCAATTCTTTCAATAATCTTTGCTGTGTTACTGCTGTTTTGTGAGAGAGCAAATAATTTCTTCATAGGAAATGAAACTTTCCCAGAGATCTGGAGAAAATAGCAATGCAGTGTTGTCTCTGGGGTCAATGGTCAGTAACATTACAGAAGAAAGGGTCAATGTGATTGTAACAGCCCTTGGGCACTTCTCACCAAAGGTTAGATAAATTCCCATAGTAATGAGAAACTAATGAAAAGAATCTTAAACTCTGTAAAGGGTTAAAGGATAAAAATTTCCTGCCTGAAAAGTTAACTTCTAGGATAACTTTAATCCACCTCAGATGTCAGTTTAAAAACAATGTACATGACAGATAATGAAATAGTAAAACGAGTGTTTTTGATTAACAATATTTTGGCATGACCATTATGATCAGAAAGGATATATAATGAAGAAGTGCAGGGTGGCCTTCTGGTATTATCATGGTATTTGAGGCAGGTAACAGATATCACCAAATTCTGCCCTGTCATTTGATCCCTTTGTTTACAGGATTCCTGAGGGCACTCTATACACTACAAATGTTATCAGAAAGGAGTTGTATATTGATGGATAACTACACTAGCATAATAACAATAAGTAGGTATTGAAAAAAATATGAAACATATTATGGAGTTTAGACTTCCCATGGTAATCTGTGCCTCTTTACTTTCCCTAACTTTGAAATAGGCCTATTCAGTGTGTTGTTCAGGGGACTATTCAGAGAAAGAAAGCCCACAGCTCACCTACCTTCAGTCTAGGCACCCACTCAGCCAGGTAGATTTAGAGAAATAGAAAAACCAACCTGGCTTGATCGACTAGACCTTGCCAATGTCTGAAAGGAAGGTGTAACAGAAAGGAAGGAGATTGGATCCTGCCCTTAAGGTGGACCATGTCCAGTATAAAATGTGACCCCCAAAGACTCCACTTCTAACCCATGTATTTACACTGTCACCCACTTAAAGAAGAAGAGGATCTAAGAAAGAGTCAAGGCCATGTGTGCTGGCTCATGCCTGTAATCCCAAGACTTCGGGAGGCTGAAGTCGGAGCATTCCTTGAGCCCAGGAGTTTGAGACCAGCTTGGGAGAGAGGTTCAGATGCACCCAACCCATAAAATATAGTAATAACTAACTTTCTAATATGTAAAACACAACTATGATATTTGAACACTTATGAAATACTCCTTATTTTTATATTCTATACAGCTTTTTGTAATTACCTATACTTTTTTTTTGGCCGCAAACCTGAAGTTACTTTTAATATTCACATAAAAAATAAATTTTAAAAACCTGTAAATTATGCACTAGTTTATGAAGATTGCCTGGTAATTCCAAAATCAGTACCTCATTTTGATACTAGGCATGGCTTAGCTATAGACAACCATATTAAACACTGCTGTCAATGCTTTGGAGTATGTCATTGAAGATTTCACAGTCTTCGACAAATATTTAGCATCATTGCAATTTTCGAATTTTTTTCAACAGGTCTATTATTTATAATATGCCAATCATTCTTTCCCACATCTAAAAAAATGCCTATGCTAGCAAATGTAATAATATTATGGATATATGTGAAAAATGACCCTTGAAATTTTTTCTCTTTATATGTAATTCCTACACAGAATTAATTTCTCATACAGAGATGATTGCATAGATTTGCTTTCTTTGTAAATCAAAAGATGTCAGACTCTAACTATGGAACAAGTGAATATAAGTAAATTGTCTCCCATTTCATTTTTTAAAAAATAAAAAATCTTAATATTAAATTTGGTAGATGACAGTGAGTATAGTACACACATTAATTAAACAAATGTGGACCATTATTAATTTGTTACTCTTCTTCCCACTAGAATTCTAACAATTAAATACTTGAATTTTTCATTTATCATCTCAATTGTCTAAGTCACTGTGTATGAAACATCATGATTGCATTTGACGTTATTTAATGTAAAATAAGTCTAGGAAATATAATTGTTCTATTTACTTTAGTCTTCTAGTAGTTCTCATTAATTAACCTGTTTTATCCTCATTTCTTTGTCTGCTATATAGAAGCCATTTGGCAGGTATCTCAGTCTTTTTAGAATTCTAACAAATATTCTTCAATTTGAATTTGACTCAGAACAAGTATTTTCTTTATGTAAATGGTTATATGGAAATTTGATGACAGGAAATCAAATACCTTAGTACCAATACTTTGCTGTATAGTGAGTAGTCCAGAATGACCTTGGTGAAACTCTGAAGAACAAAGATTGAAAACATGGCTAACAGCCAATCATGATGAAAATACTTCAACAGAAAACAACTGGACTCACCTCTTATTATTTAAAAACTCAAAAATAAAATCTAACATCTTTATATTTATGTTCCACTCTGGGGGGAGGGGGGAAATTCAATAAACTACAACAGTTGGCATTTTATTATACACGGTTACATTCTTTACGGCCAGAAACAAATTATCTTTATTTCTTTTTCAAGTGTAGCTACCTCTTAAAAAATCAAAGTTCAATAATTTTCTGGGTTGTCTATCTCCTAATTCAATCATTACACCCACTCTTTCTCCTTACATAGGGATATTTCAATTGCAACTGAAAAATAACAGCCCGTCTTTCATTTCCAGTGACTGCATTTTCTATGGGAAAAAATCCCCAGGCTGAATCATAAAGTGGTAACATATTTCATACTGGAGTGTGGCCTCTACTTCTTTTTGGTGGTTTTAGTGGAAAAATTTGTCAGAGGTTCTAGGATAGTGCGTAAGTTTTAAAATAGTCAAAAAGTGAAATAAGAGGAATTGCTGAAGATGGTAACAATAAATTATAAGGAAGACTGAGAACAAAATTGAAGCAGGGAAGCATGAATATTATTAGAGTACTGACTAATTTTCAGCATGTTTATGCCAGTCTTTCAGCATGAGAGCTCATCAAATGTTATTTTTTTGAATAAATTTTATTTGGTATATTTAAGATGTACAAAGTGATATTATCAGATACAAATGCATAGTGAAAAGGTTACTATAATGAAGCAGGTAAGCATGTCCATCATCTCACATTAGTTACTCAATTTTTTAATTGTTTTTGTAACTCTTCCAAAATGCTTTATTTTCAGTAAATTGGCATGACATAATCAATCACTACTTCCTCTTCTATTTAGTTATAAGGAAATAATTTTGATGCTAATATTTTCATACCATCACTGATAAATTGTAGACAACTATACCTTTCAAATTTACCTTTTTAAAACAATTGAAAAAATAGGATACTGGTATAAATGTGACCCATATTCTTTGTTATTGTAGTTGTGGTTGCTCTTGTCTTATTTGAAAGAATTATAAAACAATGGACTTGAAAGAGATAAATTGGAATATTTCTGTTTAACAGCCAAAGTGTCTGAAACCAGAAATATGTTGTTTTTCAATTGTTTCAGTACACACAATAATTTTGGTTATGCTATTACTATTATATGTTTAATATTAATTAATGTTAATAAACATAATTCTGGTGTTGAAAAATAAAGAGAATTTTTAAATAGCTGACATATTGAATGTATATGAAATGATGTACATTGTATTGGTTCTTTGTATTATGTAACTTCTTGATTATAGTTTTTTACAATGGTATTAAAAATATATATCAGGATTAATGTCATACTCTGAAAAACACAGTATTCTCACTGTGATATTTAAATAACTAGAACAGAAGTTATCTCCATTGCTATTGCTTCAGTGCCACACATTAGCACTTTGTAGTTTTAACTGGGTAAGCATATACTTACATCCATCCTTGTTATTTGTCTGTTAGTCCATAATTATTTCAACACTAAATGCCTCAAAGCATTCAATACAATGCCTCAAAGTGAAATATTGAACACCTCTTAAATTCTAAAATCAAAATAGAACAAGAAAAAACAGTAATAATAGCAAACATTTACTGAGAATCTCTTTATGATGAGAATAATTTTACCAAGTATTCTAAGAATCATTGCATTAATACTCATAATAACCAGATAAGAAAGATACATGATTCTTATTCATTCAATTTAACAATAAAAATCTAGGAAGTGATGCTTTTTTTTTACTTGTAGTCAGCATATATATAATTGACTAGAGTATATTTTTCAATGTTTTCTTATAAAATTTACATACAATGAAATGCATATATCTTCACTATACATTTTATGAGTTTCAACAAATGTGTACACCTCTATAAATCCAAACCCCATAAGATATTATTATCACCACAGAAATGTTCCTTCATGCCTCTTCCCATCCCAACTCAGCTCTTGCTTCCCAGAGGAGACTGTTTTAGAATATCTTATATATGAAATTATGCATGCAGCACGTACTCTTTTGTGGCTAGTTTCCACTCAGTCTAACATGTTTTGGATTCATCTTTATTGTTGCATGTCACAGATGCATATGAGTTTACTGCATATTCTGCAACTCCATTTGTTTATTCATTCTCCAATGGGTGGACACTTGGATTGTTTCTACTGCCTTTTCAGTTCTTTCACAGTGTCTTGTGAGTGGGAGTTTTCCCTGTTGTCATTTGTTTGTTTGTGAAGTCTATTTATTATTTTTTTCTTTTATGTTTTTTCTATAATCTGTCTAAGAAAGCTTTTCCTGCTGCCAAGTAATCAAGGGAGATGGCTTCTGTTTCCTCTGAAAGCTTTATGTTTGGGTTTGGTAATCCTTTTGTTTTGTTTTGAGACAAGGTTTCTCTCTGTTGCCCAGGCTGAAATGCAGTGGTGCCATTGAGGCTTACTGTAACCTCCGACTCCTAGGATCAAGGCATCCTCCCACCTCAGCCTCCTGACTACCTAGGACTACAGGAGCACCACCACGCTAGGCTAATTTTTTTAAAGTTTTTTGTAGAGACTTAATTTTTTTATTTTTAATTGTTTTATTATAATTTAAGTTCTGGGATACATGTTCAGAACGTGCAGGTTTGTTACATAGGTACACATGTGCCATGGTGATTTACTGCACCTATCAACCCGTCATTTACATTAGGTATTTCTCCTAATTCTATCCTTCCCCTATTCCCCCACCCCCTGACAGGCCCCAGTGTGTGATGTTTCCCTCCCTGTGTCCATGTGTACTCAATGTTCAATTCCCACTTCTGAGTGAAAACGTGGTATTTTGTTTTCTGTTCTTGTGTTAGTTTGTGGAGAATGATGGTTTCCAGCTTTATCCATGTCCCTGCAGAGGACATGAACTCATCCTTTTTTATGACTGCATAGTAGTCCATGGTGTATATGTGCCACATTTTCTTTATCCAGTCTATCATTGATGGGCATTTGGGTTGGTTCCAAGTCTTTGCTATTGTGAACAGTGCCACAATAAACATACATGTGCATGTGTCTTCATAGTAGAATGACTCATAATCTTTTGGGTATATGCCCAGTAATGGGATGGCTGAGTCAAATGGCATTTCTTGTTCTAGATCCTTGAGGAATCACCACACTGTCTTCCACAATGGTTGAACTAATTTACGCTCCCACCAACAGTGTTAAAGCATTCCTCTTTCTCACATCCTCTCCAGCAACTGTTGTTTCCTGACTTTTTAATGATCGCCATTCTAACTGGCGTGAGATGGTATCTCATTGTGGTTTTGATTTGCATTTCTCTAATGAAAAACTCCAGTGACGATGAGCTTTTTTTCATGTATTTGTTGGCTGCATAAATGTCTTCTTTTGAGAAGTATCTTTTCATATCCTTTTAAAAAGACTGGTAGATGTCAGCTCAGGATTCAAACTAAGACTATCTGCTTTCAAACTTTCAACCACTAACCCCTCGTCAATGTCAACTTCTTATGAGCTTTACCCTCACATGTACCTGAACCTTGTCATATATTTGTCTCTTATCTGTAGTCTTTAAATTGCAATTTTCTGATAAATAAAAATTTACTTTTCCTGGTCTTTGTCTTAATTAAGTCATTTGATTTTTTCTTATAAATTTGTTTATGTTCATTATAGATGCTGGATATTAGACCTTTGTCAGATCTATAGTTTGCAAACATTTTGTACCATTCTGTAGATTTTATATTTACAGTGTTGATAGTTTCTTTTGCTGTGCAGATGCTCTTTAATTTTACTAGATCCCATTTGACATCTTTTGTTTCTTTTGCAATTGCTTTTGGCATCTGCGTCATAAAAGCTTTACCCATTTCTGTGTCCAGGATGGTATTTCCTAGCCAACAAGCATATGAAAAAAGCTCAACATCACTAATTATTAGCAAGCATATGGAATCAACCTAAATGTTTATCAGTGGTAGACTGGGTAAAGAAAATGTACACATTCAACATGGAATACTATGAAGCCATAGGAAAAGCAAGATTATGTCTTTTACAGGAGGAATATGGATGGAAGAAGGAGGACATTATCCTTAGCAAATTAATGAACTAATGCAGGAACAAAAAATCAAATACTGCATGTTCTCACTTGTAAGTTGGAGCTAAATGATTAGGACATATGAACACATAGAGGGAAACAACAGACACTGGAGACTTTCAGAGGGTGGAGGGTTGTAGGAGGAAGAGCGGAAAAAATAACTATTGGGTACTAAACTTAATACTTCGGCGACAAAATAATCTGTTCAACAAACCACCATGACACAAGTTGACCTACATAATAAACCTTCACATGTACAGTTGAACATAAAATAAAAGTTAAAATAATATTACTTTACACTTGTTGATTGATTTTATAAAATATATGTAGAAAGTAGAGATACTTTCCAAGAAATTCTGCACTAGCCCATTCTCAAATGGTAGCATAAAAAGTTCCATGGATCAAATTTCAAGGGAAACAGGAATAACTAGTGAAAATTGTTTTTTAAAACAACCATTTGGTGTTTCTGGCAATAATCCTAAAGGGCAATAACAAATAAAGTTACATTCACTGAAGAAAATCCACTAATTTGTGGTGAAAACAGCGAGAGTCTTTGGCATTTATGCTCACTTGCCCACCCTCCTAGTTCAGTGACAGAAACTCCCTCTCTTCCAGGGAGGTGCTGACGCTACCACAGGGCTCTCACTCTTCAAAGCTCCCAGTTGAGTGGCAGGATATGCTGTTGAGAAAAGATATGTGTCTGAATTTTATATATATACAGACTCCCTGTTGCTCCCAGGTGGACCATCATCCTGTCCTGTTTTTCTTGAATCTGTGTGGGTCAAGTTATTTTCTTGATTAGTCCCAATGCAATTCCCTGGATGTTTTACTTTAAGATGTTGTATTTACTTGCCCTTTTCATTACTCTCCATGAGAGCCAGGCACACTAGCACCTTCTAGTCAAGCACCCTGAACATTTTTTCCAACTTTAATTCTTAATTCCTTTCTTCCATCTTCAGCATTATATCTTTCTTGGATGTCATATGTTGTTAGTTTTACGATCATGTTATTTTTCAGAAAAATAGAAATAATTATATTTTGGAACATAGAAAGTTCATTGATATAATTTGGCTTTGTCCCCATCCAAATCTCATCTTGAATTGTAGTTCCCATAATTCCCATGTGTCATGGGAGAAACCCAGTGGGAGGTAATTGAATCATAGAGGCGGTTACCCTTATGAGGGTCTTGTGATAGTGAGTGAATCCTCATAAGATCTGATGGTTTCATAAGGGGCATTTCCTGCTATTGCTGATTCTTCTCTTTCCTGCAGCCATGTAAAGAAGGACATGTTTTCTTCCCCTTCTGCCATGATTGTAACTTTCCTGAGGCATCACCAGCCCTGCAGAACTTTGAGTTAATTAAACCTCTTTCCTCTACAAATTATCCAGTCTCACGCAGTTATTTATCGTAGCGTCAGAAGAAACTAATACAGTAAATTGGTACCACAGAGGATGGGGTGTTGCTGTGCAGATACCTGAAAATGTGGAAGTGTCTTTGGAAGTAGGTAATAGGCAGAGGTTGGAACAGTTTGGAGGGCTCAGGAGAAGACAGGAAAATGTGGGAAAGTTTGGAACTTCCAAGAGACTTGGATGGCTCAGAAGACAGAAAGATGTGGGCGAGTTTGGAACTACCTAGAGACTTGTTAAATAGCTTTGACCAAAATGCTGATAATGAATGAATACTGAAGACCAGGATGAGGTGGTTTAAGATGGAGAAAGGAAGTAATTAGGAACTGGAGTGAAGGTCACTCTTGCTATGCCAAGAGACTGGTGGCATTTTGCCCTTGCTCAAGAGATCTGTGGAACTTTGAACATGAGAGAGATGATTTAAGGTATATGGTGGAAGAAATTTCTAAGCAGCAAAGCATTCAAGAGGAAGTACAGCATAAAATTTCAGAAAATTTGCAGCCTAGTAATGTGATAGACAAGAAAACTCCATTTTCTGGGGAGAACATCAACCCTGCTGCAGAAATTTGCATAAGTAATCAGGAGCTGAATGTTAATCACCAAGACAATGGAGAAAATGTCTCCAGGGTATGTCAGAGACCATGGTGGTGGTCCCTCCCATCACAGGCCCAGAGAACCAGGAGGAAAAAATGGCTTCCTGGTCTGGGACAAGAGACACCCTGCTGTGTGCAGCCCAGCAACTTGATGCCCTGCAATTCAGCTGCTCCAGCCATAGCTAAAAGAGACTAAATTACAGCTCAGGCCATGGCTTCAGAATGTGCAAGTCTAAAGCCTTGGTAGCTTCCATGTGGTGTTGAGCCTGCAGGTGCACAAAAATCAAAACTTGAGGTTTGGGAATCTTTGCCTAGATTTCAAAGAATGTGTGAAAATGCCTGGACATCTAGGCAAAAGTTTTCTGTAAGAGTGGAGCCCTCATGGAGAATTCTGCAAGGGCAGAGCAAAAGGGAAATGTGGTATCAGAGCCCCCACACAGAGTCCCCACTGGGGCACTGCCTAGTGGAGCTGTAAAAGATGGCCACTATCCTCTAGACCCCAGAATCATAGATCCACTGAAAGCTTGCATCGTGTACCTGGAAAAGACACAGGCACTCAACACCAGCCAGTGAGGGCAGTTGGGTGGTGTCTGCACCCTGGAAAGTCACAGGGGCAAAGCTGCTCAAGGCCACTGGAGCCCACCTCTTGTATCAACATGACATGGATGTGAGACATGGAGTCAAAGGAGATCATTTTGGAACTTTACATTGTAAGGACTGCCCTATAGGATTTTGAACTTGCATGGGGCTCGTAGCCCCTTTATTTGGGCCAATTTCTCTCATTTAGAATGGAAGTATTTATCCAATACCTATACCCCCATTGTATCTAGGAAGTAACTAACTTGCTTTAAATTTTACAGACTCATGGGTGGAAGGTACTTGCCGTGTCTCAGATGAGACTTTGGACTTGGACTTTGGGTTAATACTAGAATGGGAGTTATGACTTTGGGGGATTGTTGAGAAGACATGATTGTGTTTTGAAATGTGAGCATGTGATATTTGGAAGTGGCCAGAGGCAAAAAGATATGATTTGACTGTATCCCCACCCAAATCTCATTTTGAATTGTAGCTCCCACAATTCCCTTGTTGTCATGGGAGGGACCTGGTGAGAGGTAATTGAATCGTGGGGGCAGTTGCCTTCATGCTTTTGTCATAATAGTCAATGAGGTCTCATAATACCTGATGGTTTTTATAAGAGGATTCCCACCTCACTTCACTCATTCTTCTCTTTCCTGTGGCAATGTGAAGAAGGACATATTTGCTTCCCCTTCCATCATGATTGCAAGTTTCCAGAGGTCTCCACAGCCCAGTGGAACTGTGAGTCAATTAAATCTCTTTCTTTTATGTATTACCCAGTCTCTGAAAGTTCTTTATAGCAATGAGATAACAGACTAACACATTCACTAACCAGTTTCTCGGTATCTGCCTAGGCAGTCAATTAGTGACTAGCCTATGTTCCTTTTGCACAATCTTCAGTTTTACATTAAATGCTACCATAACTTAAACTTTTTACTGAAGCTTTTCAAAAATAGTTGAATGACGAGTAATAATTTTTACGATATTTAAACTGTGATTATGTCAACTTGACTGGATTGAGAGATGCCCAGATCGCTGGTAAAGCTTTGTTTCTGGGTATATTTGTGAAGGTGTTTCATGAGGAGATTGGAATTCATCTTTTCTGGTAGATACCCTGGTGACTCTTGTCTGACCTGTGTCGTTTTTATTCCTACCAAGATAGCCACTCAATAGGAGACTAGAATGTTAGGTTTGTGTATGCTGTCAAGTTAGACACAGAGGAGGCAACTCAACAAAACACATGAAATGTCAGAAGCAGTGTATTCTTACAGTTCCTAGAGAGATGCAATCTGCATGATTCACAAGGCTAATGGGGAGGAGGAAGCTCTCTGGGTCATGCAGTACAACTAGTGGATGGGGACCAAGAAAGAGTGAGTGGTTTGTGAGCCAAAGCGTTTATTGGGATCTAGGGTGTTATCTAAGTGGGCTTCCCTTGGGGAAATCTAATTAGTGGGTTTAGTGCTAGTGAGCTTATGCTCCAAGCATCATTTTTGACTTAGAAGTGGTCACTGCATAGTTTATGTGGGGTCTGGGGTTTGAAAGGTGATTCAAGTATGTTAAGTATGTTGTATTTACTGGTCCCATAAGGGAGATGGTCATTAGGATGGAGTCGTAGAAGATGAATATTTGGACAAAACTGAGGAATTTGGAGGATGCAGAGGAATCTGAGACTGTTTCAATGGCTTTTGAGCTCTGCTTCCAGAATAGGAAAGTCCAACTTATATTTAAAATGAATGCCTAGGTCACATAAAATTTTAAGAATTTACTACAATAATTATAGTGCAAATTCTGTTTAACTATCAATACGGAGTGAGGAAAAACCCTCTCATTTCTTGTACTGTAGAAATATGAACAAAATATTTTTAGGAAGATTGCAGATTCAGTGGTATTCCTTGGAGAATTATTGATTTATTTTTATAGTAAGATGTGTATTGATGAACCCAATTTCGTTTCAGAAGTATTAATATCCTTTTTCTTTTTCTTTCCAGTCAAGTTATAGCTGCAAACAAAGTTCTGCTAAATAATGGAATAATGAACCTGTATCTAACTAGCAATGCAGAAAGAGAGGTGACAATTTCCATGACTCTCTAGATAATCTCCTAAGCCAAACTACTCTTCATTCTCACACTTCCACTTTTACACACACACATACACACACAAATGCACACACACGAGAAAAGTATTATAGAAGCCATATCTAAGGAATGTAAATCAACATAGTAATGATTTATTAGATACAAACTGTTGTGATAATAATTTAAGGAAACTAATACAGACATATTTGTGGGCCTAATTACAAAAAAAGATTTTTATGTGTTTGCAAACTACTCAGTTTTTAGAATTAGGTGTCCACTAAATATGAAAAGAACTGTACTTTTATTGCTTCATATTTTTGTATAATGATTTGGTCACATGCTATTTCTAGTAATCAATGAATATTTAAGTGAAAGTTTTCACACAGAGATATCATCTTAAAGAGACTAGATGGTGATATGTGTCAGAATATGGAGACAGCTTCTGAAAATTCCTTTCCGTCTTCATTTAAGAGGTATACATAAACTTTCTTTTATTCTCTATGGATACTGCAACTTTGTAATGCAAATATTGTTTTTCTCTGCAAGAAAAGGAAGAATTTGTTCAGAGCTCAGGCAACGGTAGTGTTGTGGTGTTTTCTCTTGGATCAATTCTCCAGAACCTTACAGAAGAAAAGGCTGATATTTTTGTTTCAGTCCTCACCCACATTCCACAGAAACTCAGTATAACCTCCAAATCTGGTAGGCAGCTATTCCCACAGTGGAGCGAGAGTGTGGCTAATGGTGTCTTTCTATTTGAAAGTTGAATCTTATTTTATACTTAGCATAACAAGTACCAATATAAAGGAAAAAAAATTTAAAACGTTATACTAATGTAATTAGGCATAATTGATCATTTGTCCATCGAGCCTTGTCATTGCCATGGAAACACATCTTTTTGAATTCATTTGTTTGTAATGAAATAGAAATAAAAACATTAAGCCCCACTAAGTATTTAGTGTATTTAGTGTATGAAATACTAAAATACGTAAGAACTGTGCTAACTTCTTCAAAAAAAAGTTCTGAAGTATGTTGGTTCCAATGACCAGGAAGATGATCATTTTTATCAGCAATACTGATAGAGAGGAATGATGCTTAAATATATCCTCAGCTTAAGTTGTTTTAGGACTCAGTATAGCTGGGCATAGAAATAGAAGCCTAGATTTATGTGGTTTTTCTAATTAGCTAGAGTTTTCGAGAACTAAAAGGCAATTAAAATTTCTATGAGGAATAAATACTGCTATTTATGAAATATTCAAAAGCTCTTTTAAAAATATTTAGTTAAATATTATAAAACACAACATAGGCAAGAATGTTAAATAGGAGTGTGAAGTCTTGGGTTTTGATTATGCAATTATCTGTTAAGGGGTTTGGTACATCTATACATCCTTTGGATTCAAATGCAAGATTTCTTATAGACTTCCTAAAAATAAAACTGTATATATCAACAAGTACGAAGCCACACAAGATGCTCAATTGAACAATGGAATAAAATTAACCCATGTCTCATTTTTTTTTCTTAAAAATTAAATAACAAGAAATAAAGGTGAGAAGGAGGTAGGATGAAAAGACAACTAATCATTCCAAAACAGACAAAATATAAAGCAGGGTATATTTGTAAGAAATTCTAAATTTGAAGAGAGGAAGGACAAGTAACTATAATTTAAGCAAAGGTCATGTCTCCATAATAATTTTTGTCTCTTAAATGCTGATTGATTAGCCAATATTGCTTTATTTTCTAATTCTTCACTTATAATCTCATCATCCCTTTCTAACTGATAATAAGCAAAATGATGATAATGTACTCAGTAGGTGACTGAGTACACCCTTTTAAAAACGATATATGTATAAAACCCTATTATTTATTTCAGTATTTACAAAGTAACCCTATATACTTCTCTTGCTATGTAATCTCAAATAGAGTAGGATGTATGAGTTATAAATATTTCTATGGCCACATTGACAAGTGCACATTTGCTCAAGGATTTGAGAATTGTTATTCATAATTATTTGTAAACATTGCTACTTTGAAGGTTTTTCCAACCATTGATTATGTTACCAATCACACCAGAAAATGTTTGAGGCCATGTGATTTTACTAACAATTTTTAGTTTGGTAATTCACCATCTTGGTCTTGGACCTGCAGTGTTATGCTGACTAACAATATGCTCATTCCTGGAGAGTGCACAAATATGAAAAATGATAACTTCAATGGATGCAGAGAAGCCGAAAGAGTAAAATTTACAAATGCAATAGACCATACACATCAGGAAAATATCTTAGGGAACTGTTTGATATGAGAAGCTTAATGACTTCACTTTTTCTACATTCTCAACACTACTAGGCTAAGCATACAAATTGATAATAATGATAATATGGTATTACACTAGGAAAGGCTTACTATTTTTCTATAGTGTCCATGTAGACCATCACAGTCTACATTTCCACTTTGTCGACCAGTATTTCTTGTGTTGCTTTAAATATAAGGCCCTATTCTTGCGAAAACTTTAAATAGTAAAGGGCATTAATCTTTTTACAGGAAGAGAACATGTCATCAGTATGTCCAATACAAATAGATTATTTTAAGAGAAGTAATGATAAGAAATATAAAAAATACTAATTTTATGAAAATTTAATTGACAGTACACTTAATAAACTTGGATTTATTATTTTTGCTGTATTTTTAAAAATCTCTAATATCCCAAATCTCTGATTTTTAATCTTTATTTACAATCCAAAGTATTATTTCCTGTGGAAAATAAAACATATTTACTCTGAAAGTAAGATTATTATAATATTTTCTAATCTCTGTCTTTAAGAAATATAAATTAGTTAAATAACAGCTTATGTGCTAAGGATTTAAGATATTAGAAAACCTACTTGGTCAATAATATTTTATATTAAATATTTGACCATGGTAAAGCTCTACATTAAAGTATATACTCATATTTTAATCAGTTTTACATTGATTTCACAAAAACAGGCATGCCTCAGGGATATTGCGAGTTCAGTTCCACATCACTTCAATAAAGCAAATATTGCAATAATGCAAGTCACACAAATTTTTTGGTTTCCCAGTGCACATAAATGTTATGTCTATACTATATTATAGTCTATTAAATGTGCAATACCATATGTCTAAGAGAAAATATACATGCTTTACTTTTAAAATACTTCATTGCTTAAAAATTGCTAATGATATCTAAGCCTTTAGCAAGTTGTAATCTTTTTGCTGATAAGGGGGTCTTACAGTGACATTGATGGCTCCTAACTGATCAAGGCTGTGGCTGCTGAAAGTTGGAGTGGCTGTGGCAATTGCTAAAACATAACACAACAATAAAGTTTGTTGTATCAATTGACTCTTCCTTCCAGTAAAGATTTATCTTTAGTATGAGATGCTGTTTAATAGTATTTTACCCACAGTAAAACTTCTTTTAAAACTATAATAAGTCATCTCAAACCCTGCCACTGCTTTATCAAGTAAATTGATTTCATATTTTAAACTGTTTGTTGTCATTTCCATAATGTTCACAGCATCTTCAGTAGGAGAAAGCATCATTTCAAGAAACCACTTTATTTGCTCATCCATAAGAAGTGGATCTTCATCTGATCAAGTTTGATCAAAAGACTGTAGCAATTCATTCACATCTTCAGGCTCCTTTTCTAATTGCAGTGCACTTGTTAGTTCCACCACATCTGCAGTTACTTCTTCCACTGAAGTTTTGAATCTCTCACAGTCGTCCTTGAGGGTTGGTATCAACTTCTTCTAAACTCCTTTCAGTGTTGATATTTTGACCTTCTTTGATGAATTATAACTATACTCAATGGAATCTAGAATGGTATATTTTTTCAGAAGGTTTTCAATTTATATCGCTCAGATCCATCAGAAGAATCACTCTAGCAGCTATTTTCTTATGAAATATATTACTTAAATAATATCTGAAAGTTGAAATGGCTCCTTGAACAATGGGTTCCAGAATGGATGCTGTGTTAGATGAAGTGAAAACATTAATCTCTTTGTACTTCTCCATCAGAGCTCCTGGGTGACCAGGTGCATTGTCAATGAGTGGTAATATTTTAAAAGAAATATTTTATTTCTGAGCAGTAGGTCTCAACATGGGCTTAAAACATTCAGTAAACCTGCTGTAAACAAATGTGTTGTCATCCAGGCTTTGTTTTTCCACTGATGGAGCACAGGCAGAGCAGTTATAATTATTTAGGGCTCTAAGATATTGCAAATGACAAATGAGCACATGCTTCAACTTAAAGTCACAAGTTGCATTAGCTCCTAACAAAAAAGTCAGCCTGTCGTTTGAAACTTTGAGTCCAGATATTGACTTCCCTTTAGCTATGAAAGCCCTTGATTGCGTCTTATTTAAATTGAAAGTTGTTTCATCTACTTTGATTATCTGTTCCTTAACCTGGCCAACTTGACCTTCTTTGGATCTTTCAAATAACTTGCAATTTCTTTATTAACATTTGCTGTTTCACCTTACACTGTTATTTTATGAAGATGGCTTCTTAAACTCATGAATCAACTTCTACTAGTGTCAAACTTTTGATCTGCAGAATCCTCATCTCTCAGCCTTCATGGAATTAAAGAGAGTTAGGGCCTTGCTTTGGATTAGGCTTTGGTTTAAAGGAATATTGAGAGTAATTTGATCTTCTATCTAATTGGTATCCGCTTTACCCCGCCCACTTCCCATCTTTCTTTCTGTGTAAGTCAAACACTCTGAATGAAGACTGTAGAATCATTCCTACTAAAAATTCAAAGCCAACAAAACAGAACCAACAAAATTATCTTTACCTTAGGTAGGGGTTTGGCAGGTTTGCAGTGGAGTCCTCCAACAAAATCAACATTTGAGTGGATGAGGAAATTGAAAATCCCAGGAGTTTCAAATAAGCCATATGTCAGCTTTCCACATTGTCTCAGATAAAGTAGTGGGTCTTCCTGACAGGTAAAAGAAAAGAAAAGGTGGATGACACAAGATAATTACATTAGGTAATTTTCTGAATGGGATTGGAATAATGTAGGCAAAAATGTAGGTAAAGTGTCTGTACGTTGAAATACATAAACATATATTCAAATATAGGCATAATTTAATTTTTATGTATTATATATTTTACCTATGTGTATTTATAAGAAAAGCAAAGTGGTAAGAGAATTTTGAGGGTAAACTCCATCATTGCTAATGTCACATCAGAATACTCACAATCATAAACAATTATTAAAATAATCTATACAGAAGTAAACATCCATTTCTTTATCCCTTAAAGCTTCCATAGTAGCATATAAACATTTAAGCAACTCTTTGAGCTCCATGATCAACTAATTCTGCGGTACCCATAAAAACAATTTTCTAAGAAATAGTCTAGTTTCCACAGTTCACTAAGCTAATCCTTTTATCTTTGGTTATTCAAGTGAACTGTGGGCTATTTTGAGATTGTGGCTGAAATTCTTGTACCCACTACTGCTTTTGATTCATGCTAAGGCATTAATCATATTAGCTTTTAAGTAAACTTATTTGCAAATTACAGCTAGAAAATTTTGAGAAATTATTCAAATAGAGATTTGTACTCAACCTTAATTTGGCTCATATTTTGTAAGAAACATAGTTTCAAATAAAAAAAAAAAACTATACAGATATAACAATGTTCAGACTTTAACACGATGATTGACCTTAGAAGAATTTCCAGTCTTTTAGTGAAGGAACGTAGAGACATTAGAAATTGCAAATTACCTTTATTGGTTTTTGCATTTGAGATAGAGACACTATTTCTCTCAACTGTGAAGGAAATCTTCTGGTAACACGGGGACATACTTTAATTTCAGAATAAGGAAACTGAAGTATACAAGGAAAAACAATTTCTGCAACGTTACATAGATAGTTGTTGTAGAAAATTGTGTAACTACTTAATATACAGGTATGCATTCAGTAAGATGTTTGTTGATGTGTCTGGCTATTTTTAAGATGAAAAAAATGTATAGTAAAACAGATGTGTGATTGTTAAAGAAATATTAGGTGCACTAATATATGGGTTTAAGATGTCCTAGAATGTTCTGTATGAGCAATGGCCACAGAGTTTTAACTCACCTTATAATTTAAGCTTTTCTATAATACTTGTGCGATTGATAGATCATCTTGTGTTTTCATTTGATAAATTCAGTTACAAAAAAACTCCACTACCAGCCAGGCACGATGGCTCATGCCTGTAATCCCAGCAATCTGGGAGACCGAAGCAGGTGTATCACTTGAGGTCAGGAGTTTGAGACCAGCCTGGCCAACATGGTAAAACCCTGTATCTACTAAAATACAGAAAATTAGCCAAGCGTGCTGACACATGCCTGTAATACCAGCAGTGAGCTGAGATCGCACCACTGCACTCCAGCCTGGAAGACAGAGCAAGACTCCGCCAAAACAACAACAATAACAACAGCAACCAAGTACCCTGACTTTATTGCTTTATATAAGCTCAGCTTCAAAGGCACACGAAAGTTAGATCTCAATGTTACCAACTGAAAAAATTGCTTACCTAGAACTTCACTGGAAAACGGATCCCACTTCTTCTTATTAAATATTTGGAACCAAAATTGAAAATAAACCACATAGATCACATGTTTTACCTTCTCCATGAAAGTCATTTGGTCACTTAATTCTGACATAATAGCAGGTACATAGGAAGGCGGAAACAGAAATCCTCCACTATGATTTTCAAGTGTGTAACCAGGAGAGAAGCGGAGACTGTACCCAAAGGGTATGTTAAATAGCTCGGCCAGCAGCTCACCACTGGGAATAATAGCGTCTGCAAGAACAACATCAAATTTTGACTCGTAGTTTTTTCATAACTTTCTTATTTGAAACTACATCCTTATAGAACTTTCTAATTATGTCATTAAATGTCCACATGATTTCTTATACTTGTGAAAAATATGACCAAAATGTGTCTTTTGGAAGGGCTGTCCATCTCTTGACCAGTTGCATGATGATACCCTCAAACTCAGTTTTAGTTAAAGATACAGGATAAACTTCAAGTTTAAGAGTAGATGGGCTGTTGATATCAAAAAAAATGGAAGCTGAAGATGCCAATACAGTCACCTCATGACCCCTCTGGACAAGCTCATCCAGGATTGTCTCTATATTCATCCAATGGCTGAATTCTGTGGGGAACACAGGCACTTTCCCACAACTCCCAGCGCTAATGTAACAGCTCAGCTATATCAGCAGAAAAACTGAAGTCCATTTCATAGACATCCTGGTGCAATGGAATACTTTTTTCCATTTGCTGTTTCTTTCTGTCATTTCTTATGATTATATCCATGAATAAATCAATCACAAGGTTAAAATGTAACTTTTACACTTCTAAGTAAATATATTATCATTAGATTAACAGTCTGAACATGCAGACGGCTAGGAGATAAATGAAGGTAAATGATCTCTTTGCACAAGTGTGTTTAATGTCCCTTTTATGATTATAAGTGCTACCTTTCAGTTAATATCAGTGTTCTTGTGTGGACACATCACTTATCTTCTGTAATATATTTTAGACGAGAGTTTCCAGAACAGTAGCCATGAGAGGTTCATGTTTTTGCATTCGGTTTGAAACAGAACTAAAGATAAAATAACAAAACATGGTTCAAATAATTTTTGTATACTTTGTTCACATATAATTTATATACCACACAGGACCTTCAACTGAGGCATGGTGGGCAGAGTGGGCTGCCATTTTTGCTGTAGGGTCAGCTTAGCTGTTCTGCTCTTTGAGCTTTGGAGAGTTCAAATGTACTGGTGGTGGAAGGAATCCACCAGTTGCTGCACATCTGCTCTACAAAAACATGGCCAGACTCCTTCTTGAAGTAGGTACCAGATCCTGTTCCTCCTCTCTGGGTGGGACTTCCCAATAGGGGACACCAGCCACTCCCACCAGTGTTCTTAGGCCCATAGAGATTTGAAAACTCCCTGTGACAGAGCTCACAGAGAAAGGTGTGGGCCGGCACCTTTGCTCTTTGATTGACTTACCACTTCCAGTCTGTAAGCTTTGAGGAGCCCAAGCTGACTGGGGTGAAAATGATACACCAGAACAGCATAGCAGCCATATAAAAATGGGGCCAGACTGCTTTTTAAATTGAGTCCCTGACCACTGTCCTCATTACTGGGTGGAGCCTCCCAACCTGGATTTTTGGCTACCACCACTGGTGTTCACTGGCTGACTGAGGTTCCAGGCCTCCCTCATAAAGAGATCTCAGGGGGCAGGGCAGGCTGACATCTTTGCTGTTTGGGCAACTTAGCCATTCCAGCCTTCCAGCTTTGGAGTGTCCAAGGCAACCAGGGTCTGAAGTGTACATCCAGCACAGCACAGCTGCTTTTGCGAAAATGCGGCTAGACTACCTGAAGCAGGTCCCTGATACCATTCCTTCTGACTAGGAGTCTGATCTCCCGAATGGGGTCTCCAGTCACTTCTTAGAGGTGTGTTTGTGCAGGAAACAGGTCCATACCTCCCTGGGATGGAGCTACCAGAGAAAAGAGCAGGCTGCCATCTTTGCTGTTTCTCAGCCTTCACTGGTGATACCTCCAGGTACTAGAAAATCTGAGGTGACTAGTGACTGGAGTGGGCCCCCTGCATACCACAGCAGCCCTATAGAAAAATGATCAGAGTGTAATGTGGGTGTCTGTTCCCATATGTCCTCATCAGGCAGACCTTCCAGGCCTGGGTCTGTAGCCAACACCTGCCCAAGCCATCTAGCTAGCAGCAACTTGTTAACTCCCTGGAGAGAGCCCCCAGGGCAACAGAAAGCCTCTCGGCCACTGCCTCTGCAATGGAAGTTTCCTTGCCTCTCTTGGACCAAAAAAGGAGCAAAAACATGCCATTTCTGACTTGCATCTCTCTGAGATGAAGCCACAGGAACAAAGTAGCAAAGCAGCAAGCCAACTGATATGCAGCCCAGAGGGGTGGGTGCAGGAGAATCTGTAGCAATATGTGGTCATCTCCCTAAGTTCAACTTTCGTGAATAAGAGACCCTAGTGCTTGGGTAACCATCAGACCCGATCCCTGCATGGTGATCCTGCACATCAGATGAGGCTGGTCTGATTTGAGCACTCCTTGATCTTCTAAAACTCTCCTGGGGCCCCAGCCTTGTCATGCCTACTTACAGGGCAGTCTTGGGTGCCCTGGGGCTCACACCACGGCTTCTGCACCAGAGGACCATGCCTGACGAATAGAGAGCTCCAATGAGGCAACCCCTACAACCGTGCACCAGTCTGTATGTTCCCTTTCATACTCCAGCTCCCCCTGGGTCCACAGAAACCCCTCACACCACTTTGCTGAGTGCATGTCTGCATGGGTGGGTTTTGCTGTACTTGACCCATCAGCACACAGGAGTGCAGTGCATCCCTGCATGACCCCCCACCATATTCACTCAAATCACACTGACAGCCTTTGCAGCATTGCAGACAGAGCCTTGATGGACACAGAACCAGAAATCCCTGCCCTGCCAGTGCCCACCTTTTTGCTGTTGCTACACAGAGAACAGGGGATCCTCCCATACCCTGAGTGATCACTTCTGCTTGCAGGGCACAGAGAAGGCACCCAGACTTGTGCTGGCAATGACTCCACCCTAAACAAACACCACATCCAGTGTAACGTCACACAGTCTCTAGCAGGGGCCTTCCAATCCCCTTCCCTGCTTTGCTTCTGCCACCTTAGTGAAGGCCCAAAAAGAGTCAGACACTCCTGCAGTCACTAGCATTCTGCTGCAGTTGCCACACCTTGTTCACCCCAGCACAGTAGACTTACGGCCTTGAAAAGCCAGAGAACAAAGTTGGGTCTCAATGCAAGTCCATCGAGTTAAAGCATACATTCCAGGAGCTGGGAACTGAACACTGCCCCCTCTAGAAATAAAGCCAGTTGGCTGAATCCACCTTATATCACAAAGAAACCTTCAAGGCCATCAAATGGAATGAAGGAAAAAAAAAAATCCAAAGGCTAGCAACCTCAAAGATTGAGGGCAGACAAGCCCACAAAAATAAGAAAGAATCAGTGCAAGAACAGTTTAAACTCTAAAAGCCAGAGTGCCTTCTTTCATCCAAATGACAGCATCACCTCTTCAGCAAGGGTTTGGAACAGGGCTGAGGCTAAGTTGCCTGAAATGACGGAAGTAAAATTCAAAATAAGGATATAAATGAAGTATACTGAACTAAAGGAGTACACTGTAACCCAATGCAAGAAAGCTAAAGATATTAATAACAATAAAACTTTGCAAGAACTAACAGATAAAGTAGCCTGTAAAGAGAAAATGTAACTGACCTGATAGAGTTTAAAACAACACCACAAGAAATTTATAATGCAATCACAAGTATTAATAGCAAAATAAAACAACTGAAAAAGAGAGTACCAGAGATTTAAGACAGGCTTCCTGAAATAAGACAGACAGGCAATGATAGAGAAAAAAAGAATGAACAAAATAAAATGAATGAACAAAACCTCCAAGAAATATGGGATTATGTGAAGAGAATGAATCTAAGAGTAACTGGTGTGTCTGAAACAGATGGGGACAATCAAACAGTTGGAAAGCATATTTCAAGATATCATTCATGAGAACTTTTCCAATCTAGCTAGAGAGGCCAACATTCAAATTTAGAAATGCAGAAAACCCCAGTGAGATAATCCATGAGATGATCATCCCCAAGACAAAAAATTATCAGATTCCCAAAGTGTAAATACAAAAAATGTAAAAGACAGCTAGAGAGAAAGACCAAATTAGCTACAATGGGAAGCTCATCAGACTAACATGGACTTCTCAGCTGAAATCCCAGAAACCAGGAGAGATTGGTGGCCAATATTTAACATTCATAAAGAAAATAAATTGCAATCCAGAGTTTCATATCCAGCCTAACAAAACTTCATAAGCAAAATAAGATGCTTTTCAGACAAGGAACAGCTGAGGAATTTGTTACCACCAAACCTGCCTTGCAAAAACTTCTGAAAGAATCACTGAACATGGGGAAAAAAAAGTGTTACCAGCCTTTGCAAAAGCACACTGAAGTACACATAACAGTGACACTGTGAAGCAAGCACAAAAACAAGTCTGCAAAATTACCTGCTAACATCATGATGACAGGATCAAGTCCACACATATCAATATTAAACTTCAATGCATATGGGCTAAATGCCCCTATCAAAAGACACTGAGGGGCCAGCTCATTGAAGAACCAAGACCCATTGATATGCTGTGTTCAAGAGACCCATCTCACTTGCAGTGGCATACATAGGCTCAAAATAAATGAATGGAAAATAATCTACCAAGAAAATTCAAAACAGAAAAAAAGCAGGGGTTGCAATTCTAGTTTCTTACTAAACAGACTTTAAACCAACAAAGACAGAAAAATGACAAAGAAGGACACTACAGACGTATAGGGTTAAGGTGATGAAAAGGAGGCAGGACTAGTTTGCAGCTTCTACTTGGATGGACAGAGCAGTGTGTTAGGACTCATGTCATGGACTTTTTCTCCAAGGACTGCTGCAGGAACACACCAGGAAAGCTGAGAAAATTCACAGACAGTTTGAAGGAACTGGGTCACCATGCAGGCTCCCTGAGAAGCTGAAAAACTGTGGGTCTGCTTGCTTTATAGCTGGGGAGGCTTGCAGTCATGGGCCAGTTCTCAGCCCTTGTCACTGGCTGCAAAAAAAAAAAAAAAAAGATCCAATGCTGTTCATGGGAAATCGGGGGGCAGACTGCATGAAAACAGGGTGAGTCCCATGACTGCTGGCGTTCCCCCACTTCCCTGGTGACCTGTATGACTCGGCAGAGATAGCCATAATTCCTCTGGGAACATAACTTCATTGGCCTGGGAACCACACCTCCATCCACCACAGCAGCTGTAGCAAGCCCTGCCCAAAAAGAGTCTGAGCTCAGACACATCTATTCATGCCCCCACCTAGGGATTTTTTCTACCCACCCTGTTAGCCAAAGACAAAGGTCATAATATCTTGGGAGTTCTACTGCCCTGCCCACCTGCCGAGAAACCTTAATACTTAACCAGGAATCCCTAGGAAAAATTTTCATTCTCCTATAGTACTGCAGGTGATGTACTCTTGAAAGTGCCATCTTCTGACTGTAGGTCAGCCAACATAAAACCAGTGCACTAAATAAAAATGCAACCAAGGACCCTCATAGAGTCTACTTCACTCCTCTGCTACCTCCACCAAAGAACATGAAGATATCCACTGCTGAAAGACCTGAAGATGGATCACATCCCAGGACTCTTTACAGTCAATTTCCAGTACCAGGCCAGAGCCCAATAACTCCACTGGGTGGATAGACCCAGAAGAGCAAAAACAATCACTACAGCTCAGCTCTCATGCAGCCCCATACCTAGAGAAAGGGGGAAAACCCTACATCAAGGGAGTATCCTGTGGGACAAAGGAATCTGAACAGCAGACCTTGAGTCCCATATCTTTCCTCTACATAGTCTACTCAAACAAGAAGGGACCAGAAAAACAATTTTGGTAATATGAAAAAACAAAGTTCTTTAACACTCCTAAATAGTAATGCCAGCTCACCAGCAATGCATTCAAACCAAGAATGGTATCTCTGAATTGCCAGAAAAAAAAAATCAGCAGGTGAATTGTTAATCTAATCAAGGAGGAACCAGAGAAAGTTGAACTCCAACTTAAAGAAATCAAAAACATGATACAGGATAGGAAAGGAAAAATCTTCAGTAAAATAGCATAAATTAAAATAAAAAAATCTGTGGAAATCAAGGTCACACTTAGAAAAATGCAAAATGCACTGGAAAATCTCAGCAATAGAATTGAACAAGCAAAAGAAAAAACTTTAGCACTCAAAGTCAAGGCTTTTGAATCAACTCAATCCATCAAAGAAAAAATAATTTTAAAAAATGAACAAAGCTTCCAAGAAGGTTGAGACTACATTCAATGTTCAAATCTAAGAATATTTGGTGTTCCTGAGGAAGAAGAGAAATGTAAAAGTCTGGGAAACATATTTGAGAAAATGATCAAGAAAGACTTCCCTGGCCTTACTAGAGATCTAGACATCAAAGTACAGGAAGCTCAAAGAACACCTGGGAATTTCATTACTAAATGATGATTGCCTAGGCACATAGTCATCAGGTTATTTAAGTCAAGTCAAAAAAAAAAAAAAAATCTTAAGCGCTCTGAGGCAAAAACATCAGGTAACCTACAAAGGAAAACCTATCAGATTAACAGCAGATTTCTCAGAAGAAATCCTACATTCTAGAAGGGATTGGAGTTGTGTTCTTAGCCTCCTAAACAAAACAATTATCAGCCAAGAATTTTGCATTCAGTGACACTAAGCTTCATAAATGAAGGAAAGATACAGTCTTTTCCAGACTAACAGATGCTGAGAGAATTCAGCACTACCTAGACAGCACTACAAGAACTGCTAAAAGGAGCTATTAATCTTGAAACAAATCCTGAAAGTCACCAAATAGAACCTCCTCCTTAAAGCACAAATCTCAAAGAATCTATACAACAATAAGATAGTGAAAAAATGCCAAGGTACTCAGGAAACAAATAGCATAATGAATAGAATAGTATCACACATCTCAATATTAATGTTGAATATAAAAGCCCTAAAAGCTCCACTTAAAAGATAAGAATGGCAGAATGGATGAGAATTCACCAAATATGTTTCTGCTGTCTTTAGGAGGCTCATCTAACACATGAAGACTCACATAAACCTAAGGTAAAGGGATGGAAAAAGATTTTGCATGCAAATGGACACCAGAAGCAAGCAGAAGTAGCTATTCTTATATCAGACAAAACAAACTTTAAAGGAACAGCAGTTTAAAAAGACGAAGAGGGACATTATGTAATGATAAAACGACTAGCCTAACAGGAAAATATCAAAACCATAAATATATATGCACCTAAACCTGGAGGCCACAAATTGATAAAACCATCACTATTAGACCTAAGAAATGATATAGATGACAGCACAATAATAGTAGCATACTTTGATACTCCACTGACAGCACTAGACAGGTCATTAAGACAGAAAGCCAACAAAGAAACTATTCCCTACAACAAAAGGACATAACAGATATTTACAAAACATTCTACCCAAGAACTGCAGAATATACATGATACTTATCAGCACATAGAACATTCTCTAAGATGGACCATGTGATGAGCCGCAAAATAATCTCAGCCAATTTAAGAAAATCAAACTTACACCAAGCACTCTCTCAGAAAATAGTAAAATAAAATTGGAAATCATCTCCAAAGGGAACCTTCAAAACCATGTAAATATATGGAAACTAAATAACCTGCAACTGAATGATCATTGAGTCAAGAATAAAATCAACATAAAAATTTTTTAGGCCAGGCACGGTGGCTCACGCCTGTAATCCCAGCACTCTGGGAGGCCAAGGTGGGTGGATCACAAGGAAAGCAGATTGAGACCATCCTGGCTAGCACAGCGAAACCCCGCCTCTGCTAAAAATACAAAATATTAGCCCGGCATGGTGGCAGGCACCTGTAGTCTCAGCTACTCAGGAGGCTGAGGCAGGCGAATGGCGTGAACCCAGAAGGGAGAGCTTGCAGTGAGCTGAGATTGCACCGCTGCACTCCAGCCTGGGTGATACAGCAAGACTCTGTCTCAAAAAAAGAAAAAAGAAAAAACAAAAAAAATTAGAAATTATTTGCACTGAATGGTAATAGTGACACAACCTATCAAAACCTCTGGAATACAGGAAAAGTGGAGCTAAGAGGAAATTTAACAGCATTAAATGCCTACATCAAAAATTTGAAAGAGAACAAATAGACAATTTAAGGTTACACCTTGCAGAACTGGAGAAACAAAGAACGATTTAAACCCAAACCCAGCAGAAGAAAAGAAATAACCAATATCAGAGCAGAACTAAGCAAAATTGAAGTAAGTAAAACAATACCAAAGATAAATGAAACAAAAAGCTGGTTCTTTGAAAAAATAAATAAAATTGATAGACCATTAGTGAGATTAACCAAGAAGAGAGAAGATCCAGATAAGCTCAATTAGGAAAAAAATGAAAGATATTATAACCGATGTGGTAGAAAGAGGATTCTTCAAGGCTATTATGAATATCTTTGATACTGGTGGGAGGCAGACAGGTTCCTAGGTGGAAATGGGTGGGTCCCTTGTGATACTCCACCTTTAAGCCAGGGACGGCTTGAAGCCTTGGGTCTGGGCTGACAGTTCAGGGTGAAGCCCACCATCACGAGTGAGAACTCCCTCAATGCCTTTGGCCAACGGGATGGTGGATTTTCCAGGCCCACCCATGGCTGTCCATTAACCAATCAGCATGAACTTCATCCCTTCTGAACTCGTAAAACTCCAGACACAGCCAGACTCAGACGCTCATTGGGATGAACTCCCTATAAGATAGGAGCTACCCACTTCAGGTCTCCTCTCTGCTGAGAGTTTTTCTGTCACCCAATAAAGCCTTGCTCACCATCCTGTTGTCTGTGTAACCTCATTCTTCCTAGTCACAAGACAGGAACCTGCGACCTGCTGAACGGTGGGAGTGAAAGGAGCTGTAACCCTTTCCTGGCCATCTCACCAAGCTATGGGCAGGAACTAAAGGGGATGTAACATTATAGCCCTCCCTCTCTCTGATGCCTACAGTAAGTCTAGTCCAGCCACAGCATCACATGAAGCCAGATCCTGTGCTGGTGCCTTGAGCTACCCACCCCACCACAACAGCCAGCATGCCTGGCAGTGCACAGTTGCTGGACCCTGTGCTCACTTGTTTACACACCGGTCACTGTTCTACACCTGGCTTGCCCTTGGCAGGTGTGGGATCTGGGCCGGCAGCATGAGCTGAGTGTAGCCTGCCAGGCCAAGTCTGTGGAAAGAGCCCAGCAGGTGCAAGCATACTCAAGCAGAGGCACTGCCGGCTACAGAGGTTTCCAGCTGCTGTGGTGACACCAGAAGGATCCTGAGACATTTCTGGGGAGGTCATCCAGAATCTGTGAGGGCAAATGGTCCACAGCCTCATATATGCAGGCTGTCTTTGCCTTACAGGGTAACCTGGACATTTGCCAATGCTGTAGGATGGATAAAAAATAAAGTGAATAAAAGCAGATTTCTTTTTCTTCAGAGTCCCTAAACTCCACAATAGCCAAAATGAAAGAAAAACACTAGGGCTCTGTCAGCCAGTTAAAAGTGACTAGCATGGCTGTCAGACTTAAGACACAGTGGGCAGGCTTGCTGGGGAGAACACTGTCAATCCCCCATCTCCCTTGGGTGTTGGGAATATTGATTCTGTTACAAACCAGTTTCCCTTCATGGAGGTCTAGCCATCATGTCTGAGTGTTAGAAGGTCCTGTGGCAACTGAGGGTATCTGGCTGAGGTTATACACATCAGTGTTATCCAAAGGCCTTGGGAATAACTCCAGTCCTCGCCTGCTTGTTATGGTGTTGGCATTACTATCCCCAGCCTTTCCTATTGCATTTTCTTGGTTTGTTTGTTTGTTTGTTTGGTTGGTTTCGAAGACTGCCGTGGCTGATATTCTCTTCTTTACACACTAAGTAAAGGGTGTCGTTGCAAACCACAGATAATATTACTGGGTAGGATGAGCATTTGGCTTAGTCATTAGGAGAGCAAAACAGTATAATGTGCTATCTGTCTATTCTTAGAAACAGGGCAGAGGTTTTTTTTTTTTTTTCCTTGTTGAAAGAACCCATTTGCATAGGGCAAGAGGCTTTTCCCCCAAGGCACCTTCCCTTCCCCTGAACTTCAGCTTTTTTTTTTTTTTTATTTCCTTCACTCTGTCAGGAGTTAATTAAATACTGCAAATAAAGGGAGCTTTTCTATGTGAGAGATTGATTTTTTTCCCTCTTGGGAGCTATCATGTTAGGCCAACTCTCCAATTTCCAGGTCCTTGGTGAGGAGGACCTGGTTCCACAGCTTCACCTTAGAATTCTGCTTATGACAGGGAAGCAGTGGAAGAGCTGCCCTGCTAGGTGCTGGCTGCAATTTGGAGAGGGTCACCTGGGACTTAATTTAACGGGTTCGTACATCTTCCTGAGGCATTTTTTTAAAATAAATTTTATTTCAAGCTTTGGTTTGAAGTCATAATAAGAAAAACTAGATCAAGGGACCCGGAGGCAGTTACAGTGGAAGGCTAGAACTATCTATGCCTGCTAGGCCTTTCCACTTCTCGGATGTAGGTTATGCTTGCATCTATGGTATAGATGAGGTCTAGGGAATCCTCAAGTTACCAACAGCGGGAGGGTAGCACATAGATAAGTAAAAATATTCCTACACACCAGGCCTGCCTGCTACATGGGTGGAGGTTGCACTCGCATTCATGGATGGTACGTAGAGTCGCCAGACTCAGGGATATAAGAATGGAAGAAAAAAGAGGACACTTTTCTTCCTTCCATCACACACCCTGGGTTTTCCCTAGAAGAGAGACAGAGGGACTAAGGGACACCTTTTCCCCTCTGTTTTAGATGGATAACCAATCATCTTTATGCTACACTCCTCTGTAATGTATCCTGAGTCACTGGGACTTTTTGACCCTCAGATTCTGGAGAAAAGCACCTCATATTCCTTTGTACAAAGGTGCGGCCTCATTATCTTCTGAAGGAAAGAGAATATTGGCCTCAGGAAGAATTAATTTCAGTACCATCCTGCAGCTGCACCTTTTCCGTAAACATAAGAGCAAATAGTCCAAGGCCTCACAGGTGCAGGCTTTCTTTGCCTTACAGGGTAATCTGGACCTTTACCAATGTTGTAGGATGGATTCAGCCCTCCTAGTGGCCATCGCAGGAAAGGCTGCAAAGGGCAATTTCAAGGAACTCGGGAAGCAAATCCTAGAGGTACCTCTAGTGGGGGAGTTAACTCCTTCTATTCCACCCTACCCAGGTTCTCTGCCAAACTTGCCACACCGTTGAAATATTTTTTTTAGGCAGGTCCAAGTCTTGCTTCTGCCACTACAACAGGCACCTGGTCAATATGGCTCCATTAAGTTCCAGGTCCCTTTTCTTTACAGGACTTAACACAAATTAAGGGGGGATCTTGGCAAGTTTTCAGATGACCCTGACACCTATATAGAGGCTTTCCAGAATTTACCCCAAGTATTTAAACTCTCCAGAAAGGACATTATGTTACTTTTGAATCCAACTTTGACTACTGTGGAAGACTGGCAACCAATGGCTGACTGCTGCTGGTTGCCTTGCAAGTGGCAGAAAATTTGGGGATGAGCTTTATATTTTTATACATATAAATATATATATATATTCATATAGATATGAATACTATTCAGCCATAAAAAGGAACGAAATAATGGCATTAACAGCAGCAACCTGGATAGAATTAGAGACTATTACTCTAAGTGAAGTAACTCAGGAATGGAATACCAAATGTCATATGCTCTCACTCACAAGGGGAGCTAAGCTATGAGGATGCAAATGCATAAGAATGGTACACTGGATTTGGAGACTTGGGGGAAAGGATGGGAGGGGGGTAAGGCAGAAAAGACTACACATTGGGTACAGTGTATACTGCTCTGCTGATGGGTGCACCAAAGTCTCAGAAGTCACCACTAAAGAATTTATTTATTTAACCAAACACTACCTGTTCCCTAAAAACCTATTGAAATGAAAAATACATTTAAATAAAAACAGAAGGACAATACATAATGGCAAGGAATTCAATTCAACAAGAAGGTCTAACTACCATTTCTACTGAAACTATTCCCAAAAATTTGAAAAAGAGAAACTTCTCTTTATCTCGTTCTTTGAGGCCAGCATCATCCTAATACCAAAACCTGGCAGAGATACAAACAAAAAAAGAAAACCTCAGGCCAATATCCATAATGAACATTGACACAAAAATCCTCATTAAAATAATAGTCAACCAAATCCAGCAGCAACTCAGAAAGTTTATCCACTATAATCAAGTTGGCTTCACCCCAGGCACTTTATTTCAGTTTTTTACCTAAGAAGATTTATTGGTCAAAAATCTCCTCAGTTCCATTTCTTGATTTAAAAACAATATAGCCAGCAGGAACTCTTACCCTTGAGAATAATTTAAAATATTATATGTGCCTTATTTTGTATTAAGTAATTGCTTTTTATGAAGTAACTTCTGAGATGTATTTTAAAATTTTACTTCAGAATTTATTTGTAAGCTATGGCCAAGATTATAATTCATGATAGAAGACACAGAATCTCCCAGAACTGGGTTTTTTATTTGAAAAAACAGACCTGTGCTGCATAAATGTATGTGTATGTATCTTATGAGGGAAATTTCAAACTACACAATTAAACACTTTGGTGATGGCCAAGACAAAATTCTTTTTATTGTAATCTGTAAAAAATAAGTAGAGAATATAATGTTATTACTTACCCTGAAGGAATTCTGTCTGTCACCATATTTAACTAACATAAGGGGAAATGAAAAAAAATTCTGAAAATATTTTTATATACCAGCAGTGTGAGAAACTCAATAAACCAAAATCGAAACCCCAACAAAAATTAAAAACAAACAAACACAACTGTGTTATTAGTGGAGATATTTTAAAATATTTAAAAATAATATTCTTACAAATATACAGCAGCTTACATTTTTTCATATATTATATATATGATACATTGGACTTTGTGGACTTGGGGGAAAGGATAGGAGCAGGGGAGAGATACAAGACTGCACATTGGGTACAGTGTACACTGCTCAGGAGATATATATAACCCCCAAAGGCTTTGCTTACTCTAAATAAAATTTAAATAGAAATAGTTGAATTCATTAGCTCATTAATACAATTAGTATTAAACAATATTTAATCAATTAATATGATTATATTTAGCTATACATTTGTATTAATATTGTGTTAAATTTATAGATAAATTAGAAGAAAAACTTTTTCACTGCAAAACAGAGATCAGGAAACTTTTCGTGTAAAACCTCAGATAACATACATTTTAGATTTGCAAGTCTTATGGACTCTGTTGCACATATTCTGTCATTGTAGTGCAAACCAGCTACAGACAATACTTTAAAGAATGGGCATGGGTATTTTCCAATAAAACTTTATGTACAAACAGGTATTAGAGACACCACTAAAACCAATGCTGTAGAGAAATTTTAAATTTTTCATTTAATTTCATTTAAATTTTTCATTTCAGTTATTGTATTGTACTCTTCAGCTCCAGAATTTCTGCTTGTTTTTTTTATGGTTTCTATCTCAGTGATATCTCATTTTCTTCATGCAATGTTTTCCTGAATTCATTTAGTTCTATTTCAGCTGCTCATTTGTAGCTTACTGATGTTTTTAAGATATTTTGAATTTTTTGCCATATAATTTATAGATCTCAATTTCTTTATTTTTAATTACTGAATATTTCTTTTGTTTCATCAGAAGCATCATATTTTCCTTTTTTTATGCTTTTTATAGCTTTGTTTGGTGTCTGCGTATTTGAGGAAGCAGTTGTCTCTTCTACTATTTATGGACTTGATTTGGAAGGAAAATACCTCCTCAATCAGGCTGATAGAGATTCTGGAAGTCTTCAAAGCCTTTTCTGTAGATGTGCTCTTCATACCTCTCTCTCCTTACTGATAAAGAAAGATCAGAATTACATGTCTTACCCAATCCTACAGAGGCAGTCTTAGTCCTAAGAGCTGCCCATTTCTTCTCCCTAGGGCAGTGCATGATGTAAGGCCTATATCCCTTAAACTACAAATAAATTAAGTGCATTAGGCCATTCTTGCTTTGCTAGAAATAAATGCCAGAGATAGGGTAATTTATAAATAAATGGAAATTAATTGGATCATGGTTCTGCAGTCTTTATAGGAAGCCTGGTGCTGCCATCTGCTTGGCTTCTGGGGTGGCCTCGGGAATCCTACCATCATGGCAGAAAATGAGGAGTGGAGGGGTGGGGCAGGCACATCACATGGTAAAAGCAGAAGCAAGAGTCAACCTGGGGATGGGGAAAGGTGTCACATACTTTTAAACAACCAGATCTTACATGAAAACTCACTCTTCTGAGGACAGCACCAAGCTATGAGGCATCCGCCCCCATGATCCAAACACCTCCAACCAGGCCCCACCTCTAACATTGGGAATTACTATTCAATATAATATTTGGGTGAGGACAAATATCCAAATTATATCAGTAGGCAAGTAAACAATTCAAGGAAATGGATTACAGACATTAGAAATCAATGATAAAGATAAGGTTTTGTCCCTGGAAAGCATGAATAAGAGATAATCCATAACCTGCAGGGTCACTTGTAAACACCTTCTGTGTCTGGTATAATTATTATTATATTGATTTACTTTCCTTCTATGTAGACTTTTCAGATTCCTTTTCAGTAAATATTTCTTTCACATCTCTCAAAACAATTAGGGTCAGCGAGAGTTTACACCTCCTTACTTTTTTGTAAGAAAATAATTGCCTTTGTTAAGTAACTCCAATCTAGTAAATAAGAACTTGGTGCACACTACTCTTCATATTGAAACGATGGTCAATGTGATGGTGTGATGTAATGGGGCCTTAAAGAGGTAATTAGGACATGAAGGTTTCTTCTAGTGAATGTAACTAAGGCCCATATAAAAGAAGCTTGATGCAGTGTTGAGCCTTTTTGCCCTTCTAACTTACACCATGTAAGAACACAGTATCCCTTTCTTTTTGGAGGATGTAAAAATAAGGCACCGTTTTTGGAAGTAGAGAACAGCTATCACTACATGATAAACCTGCTGCAGGTTTGATCTTGCACTACTCAGCCTCCAGAATTGTGAAAAATAATTTCTATTTTTTATATTACCCAATCTGTTCTACTTTGTTATAGCAGCACAAATGGACTAAGACACTGGATGGTATTTCTTTAGTGTTAATTGCTGGGTAAAATATCTAACCATTATCTCTGAACTAACATGAGTTTATGAGAAAAAAACTGTGGAAAACCTGCACTCTTGGTTTTCACTTAGGATCCACTTAGGATCTGCCTTTATAAATGATTTGATATGTAAGAAGGCATTTCCTTCACAAAGATTATAAGCATGTTTCCAAGTTTAGCTTATGAGATCTTTACATTTACAAATTAGAAAAAATGGTGGGCTTTATAATGGTATAGAAGAATTTTTAAATACATGCACTTTTTAATTGTATGTCATCTTTATTGAGGTAAAATTTACAAAAAAATACTCATTTTGTGTGTACAGTTTAATAACTAATTACAAAGACATATGCTGATGTTAATTTGTCACCACAGCTTTGTTTAGAACCTAAGGTTAATTACTTTAATGGTTTGGTCTCTGGTAGTCAAACTTGGAAGTGTGTTAGGTGATGTAAGTAGCAATTACCTATGGATGAAAAATATTCATCATTTTCCCAGAGAAGTGTGCACTTGACTTTATGAGAATAAACATAATGATAAAATAATACTTTCTTTTTATTTTATTACTTTATTGTGTGTATATCTTTAACATTTCATATACTCACAGTGAAACATTTGTGATTTGGGGAAGGATTTAGGGCTTTGTGCATTCACTGCCATTATTGGGCCATACTGTCATTGAACAGAGCACCAGACACATGATTATCTACAGCAGAGTCTAACTATAGTCATATATTTTGTGTAAAAGACAGAAGCCCGCATAGTATTTTAATGCCTTTTACAGCATTTTCTTCTTTTTCGCACTTTGCAAATGTTTTAATAAAAAAAAAGTTAAATAATTAACTGTTGTTGAATATTTTAAATATCTGCGCAAGAAACCATCAAAGGATAATGTAGAATTTTGGAACTAGCAACTTTGGGAGCTGTTAACAATCCTAAGTCTAAAGGGCAAGAAAAGGGAGTAGATATCAAATCCAAGTTCTCAGTGGTAATGTCCACAATGGGTTGCCACAGCTTTCTATTAACAACTAATATTGAACATGATAGTACTAAGAAGCATTCAGTGAGTCTTCTGGATTCAAAATAGCATTCTGTGTTCATTGTGTGGCAACATCCTGGCATTCTTGTTAATTTCTTTTTTGGTCCATCAGTTCAGGAAGAGAAGAAAGGACAGGTTCAGCTTCCAGTTTCACAGAATAGTGCATTTACTTCCTCAACAATGCATTTCTTCTTCAGACAACAAGCCCTTGGAACCTACTAAACCCTAAGGTCTTGGAGGCTGGAAAAAAAATTACTACATCTTTTGCTGGTGACAGTATAAGGGGCTACTTCCACTTCTTAGTTCCAGACTTATGCATTCTACTTGTGGAGGTGATAACACCCTACACTGAACTCCTTCTTTTGGACAAGAAGGACATTTTTTATTGATAGAAAATGTCATATTTTAGCTTTTAGTTCATCTATCTACCAATATAAAGTTAATTGCTTTAAGTGATGGGCATTCTGTAGTATATGTTTTCAAAATATTACAAAAGATGATTCATCCTGTTTGTGACTATTTACTATGATGGCCCTGTGTAGGAGAATTTTTAGGTGCAAACTGTTTTGGCCTTAAACTCAATTACTAATTTATATTACCCGTGTGAAATTAACTATACTGATAAACGCATGGCCACTTCTGAATGGGAAGTTCAGAATATGGCAAAGAAACATTTAAGAATAATGACGGAACTCTAATCATGTAACCCAGTTTATTTTATTTTTGAACCAAAGAATATGAGAAGTAACAACAATCCCCAGTACCTGGCTAGTAAAAAACCCTAACTTGCCACATCATCAAGATATTTCTTATCGAGTATTCCATGTGCTCGGCTCCCTGTGTTCCTCTAAGGAGTATCACTGGGCAGAGGACACCTGCTGTCAGTCAAGGCAGACAGAAAAGTTTGGAGATTTAAAACTCTTATTATCCTGTCCAATCTTTTTTGTTTATATAGCTAGAGCTTTTTGAGGAAAAACATGTTTAACCTGTATTTATGTAGTATGTGACTTTATGCTACATTTCAGTGAATTGAGATTTTGCTGCAACCTGAGTAGAATTAAAATTGAAACTTAAGTTCAAAGTTCAAATGTAATATGTATGTTAATATGAATGAGTGTATTTACATACCTCTCATTTTGCAAAATGTATTATTTCTTTAGAGGTAACGTGTGGCGTATCATCGTAATGAAAAAGACATTGACAAAGTTCAGGAAAAGTGATATTGTAAGAAAAATTGAGTGTCGGTGTGATATTGTAAAACATATATTTGGTCTTCCACCCACTTTTCCGGCATACAATTACTAAAATCAGTAGAATCTCCAAAATGATATGTTTTTGTAAGCTAATTAATTGACTGATGGCTGGCAATTCCTATGTAACTTCGAAATGAATGACAGTCATTGGAAAGACCCAAGCAGGAGTAGAGAGTTGGGACTTTCATCTCCATCCGCCAACCTCCAGGGAGGGTAGAGAAATTAAAGGTTAAGTTGAACGCCAATGGCCAATGGTTTAATCAATCATGCGTAGATAATGAAGGATTAAAATTAAAAAAAACCTCAAAAGGACAGAAAAAACCTCAAAAGGACAGCATTCATAGAGTTTCCAGATACCTAAACCCATGGAGGTTCCTGGAGAATGGCACATCTCAGGAGGGCACACAAGCTATACACCCCTTCCACTGTACCTGTATCACATGTAATAAATTTTATAATAAACTGATAAATGTATTTTATTGAGTTCTGTGAAATGCACTAGCAAATTCATCAAAACCAAGGAAGGAGTTGGGGGAATGCTGATTTGTAGCTAGTTGGTCAAAGCATAGGTAAAACATACTGGGGCTTCTAATTGGCATTGAGGAGTGTCTTGTTTGGCTGAGCCCCTAACCTGTGGAATCTGATGCTATCTCCCAAGCACTGTCAGAATTCAATTGGAGGGCACCCAGTTGCTGTCCACTGGAGAACTGATTCCTTATTTGATGTGTGGGGAACACGCTTTACACATTAACACTTGGTCACATAAGTCTTCTGTATTGATCATTGTTTAGTAAGTGAATAGAAACACTTTGAGATTAGCTTTTTGCACACAGTACCGACACACTGTACAGCCATCATGTCCAGGAGTTGGCAGAGATATTATCTCAATTAAAATATCATGTTGCATATCATTCTCAGAGTAATGGTTTAGTACATAATTTAAATTTAAAGTTAACACATTTGCCTTCTATTATGGTTGGAATGTGATTTGCCCGCCAAAATTTATGGTGGAGCTTAATTGGCAACACAACAATATTAAGAGGTGGGGCCCTTAGGAGATAATTAGGCCACGGAGGCTTTACACTCATAAATAGTGTTTTATAAAAAAACTTGAGGGTGAGTTTGTCCCATAAGTCTCTCCTACCACCTGAGGACAAAGGGACAAGGCCCTATCTTGGAAGTGAGAGCAGCCCTCACTAGACACTGGACCTGCTTCATCCTTGATCTTAGACCCCCAACCTCCACAACTGTGAAAAAAAAATTCATCCTTTATTAATTACCCAGCTTCAGGTATTTTGTAAAGCAGCATAAATCATGTAAGATACTATCTAAATCAGAAGGATATACAAACATGAAGGACGGGCCTACATGCCTTCATAAGTGTGTGCTCAACTCAACATGAAGGGAGATTCCTAGTAACAAAGGATGTCTACTCCATACATAGCCCTACTTTTCTGGGGTCTCTGGGAAAGAGGGAAATGAGGATGATTCTGGTGCAACTATACATTTCTCCCTCAGATCAGCTCAACTTTTTTTTTTTCCTGCACCTTCCACAGTGGTCCCAAGACCAGGGATGCAAGTGTTCATGCCAGAAGCAAGGATAATCCCTAAGCCAGAATTTGCAACTATAACTTTCAACCTTTGTGTCAGAATTTTTAAGGACCTGATAAAGTTGATTGTGCATTCACCGTATCTGGCAAGGTTGGAACTAACAGTAAATACTACTATGTTGAATTGTGGTCAGGATAGACCATTAGTTCTGTATTTATATAACCGTATACTATATAAATGGTAGTAGACTGGAAGGAAAGAACTTTCTAGGCTAAGATTGTTGCCAGCAATCAGGGCTAGCCCAGTGGGTGGGCCTCACAACACTTCTAGTGGTAGAAAATTTGGGGTAAAAATAAATGACAGATGCAGGGAAAGAGAAATCATCGCTGAGGTTGAAGGAATGAATAAGTGTGTTGTGCAATGAAGGTAATCCAACAATATATTACTATCTCCAGAAAGGCTCAGAGCAAGAGCATAATATGATCTCTTAGCACAATTATGCTAGATGTCTGGAATTGTGAAGCTGTATGTTTGCCAAGATCAACTACGCTTTTGGAACCTGACAAAGTCAAACAGCAGCCTGTAAAATTGCATGAAATTTTCTGGGAGACACTCTGGTTGTACCGTATGTTAATGAACTGGGTCAACTGTTAATAACTAAAAGGAACTCTAGTAAATAGCCAGTTTTTTGACTCCTATTTTTCAGGCTCTTTCTGCTAAAGAAGATGCCATTTTTTTGTTTATTTCCTAGAAGAAAATATAGGGACTTGCTGTCTACTAGAATTTTAAATGGTGTTTTTTTATGACTCTCGGAAGACAGATCACTGCATAACTGTACATTTTGATCACAAAATGCTTAGAAGCTTTATAATGAACAGTGGCAGCCCATCCAGCAAGCCACAGTGCACTAATCACAAACACATCACCTTTGATTTATGGATAGAAAGTTATCCACAAATGTAAATGTAAAAAACAATGGGTTTCTGGCAGAATTAAGCAGTGGATATTTTATGCTGAATCTGAGTTCTCCTGGGAAACAGCTCCACCCTAAAATAAGGAAGGATATGGGAGGCCTTTTGGCATACAAACGAAATTACATTTTTGTATGACTACCCCTTATCTATACTTATTGTGGGGCATCTAACATTTTGGGGTGCAAAACATGGATCCTAACTTTACTCAGGTTATTAATATACAGAGGAAGCAATGTGCTTGGTGGACTGAACAGTACTGGTTCATGAAATGGAAAAGTATCTTAGGAGAGATGAGTGCCATCTTATGTATCCTGGGAATGCCTGAATTTGTTCTTAGTGAGGAGCAGCATTCAGGGAAAATATAATTATAGGAAATTTTCTTCCAGGAAATAAACAAAAAATGAGAGTCAGGCTGGAAAGATAGGGAGGCTTTAGTGAACGGTGTCAGGCAGTCTAAACAATATTGGAAAATGCTAGAGCCCAGCCCCTGGAAAGATCCTGTGGATCACTCTGGTAAATTATTCACCCTGAGAATGGGGTCGTAATTTGTAGCCAAGCCAGACAGTAGTTAATGGATAGCCTGGAGACTCACTACTTGCAACTGGCATCTGGATTGAAGAGCAGTGAGATTAAGCCCTTTACTTGTGGAATCTGAATGCTATTGCCATGTAGATAGTGGCATACTTGAATTAAATTGTAGGAAAAACAGTTGTTTCAGCTGAGAATTAACCTGAATTGTTGTGAAGGTGTAACATCCACATATTGGTGGCTGGAAATTCTATGTTGTGAGTGAATATATCGAAAATCAGTTTTTTTCCCCTGATCATTTTCTAATATACGCATTTATAGTTATAAGTTTTCCTCTGAGCATTTCTTTCACTGCATCTCCAAAGTTTTGACATGTTGTGTTTTTATTGATTTTAACATCTTTTATAATTACCTTTGTGATTTCTTTTCTGATGTATTGGTTGTTAACATTAATAGCATAAAAACTCTGCTGCTATATAGTTCCATCACTCTTCTTTTTCTGTTACTGATGTAACAGATTATATCTCCATATATTGTGTGCCTAATAACATGGATTACTAATTGTCTTTTAAGCAATTGTCTTCAAGCTTATAAAAAAATAAAAAGTAGAATCACAACCAAAATTACAAAAATATTATATTTTATAATTGTTATGAATTTACCTTCACTATACATCTTTATTCCTTTAGTATATTTAGACACATTTAGGACAGTTACTTTAAAATCATTTGTGTAGTAATTTCAATGTCTGTGCTTTCTCAGAAATTATTTTTGTAAGTTTATTTTGTTACTTTGAATGGGCAATGCTTTCGTGTTTCTTTATATACTTCATAATTTCTTTTGAAAACCAGACATGGATTTTTTAATGGACTATGAAATCAGACTATCTTTTTTGTTTAGGGTATAATTTTTTAATTTTTTAAAGATTTCTCCAGCCTCTGTACAAAAGACATGTTGTCTCTCAGTCCTGATGTGCTGCCAGATACATATGAAGAAGGATTAGGAAGCCCAGCATTGACTATCATGAATAATGCTGCACACAACATGGGTGCGTCAATATATTTTCAAGATCCTGATTTTAATTATTTTTGGAAAAATACCCCAAAGTGACACTGTTGGACAATATGCTAATTCTGTTTTAATTTATTTCAAGAAGCTTCATACTCTTCTCCATAGAGACTTCACCATTTTTATTCCTATAGACAGGGCACAAAGACTAACTATTTATCTACATTCTCTTTAACATTCATTATTTTCTGTTTTATGGAAAGGTAGCTTTCTTATGCTAACTTTTAGACTTAGTTTTCCTTTCTTTTTAACTGACTCAATAATTTCATTGACTCTTTCTTCGGGTTTTCCAATTCTTTCTTCTATCTGCTAATATCTGCTTTTGAAATCTTCCAGTCAATTTTTCACTTCCATTATTGTACTTTTCAGCTCCAGAGCTTCCTTTTGGTTTCCTCTTTAATTTCTTTTTCTTGATTGATGTCATTTTGTTCATTCATTGTTTTCTTGTCTTGGTCTATTTATTCCTTTAGTTATTTAGACACATTTAGGACAGTTACTTTAAAATCATTTGTGTAGTAATTTCAATGTCTGTGCTTTCTCAGAAATTGTTTTTGTAAGTTTATTTTGTTACTTTGAATGGGCAATACTTTCGTGTTTCTTTATATACTTCATAATTTATTTTGAAAACCAGACATGGATTTTTTAATGGACTATGAAATCAGACTATCTTTTTTGTTCAGGGTATAATTTTTTAATTTTTTAAAGATTTCTCCAGCCTCTGTACAAAAGACATGTTGTCTCTCAGTCCTGATGTGCTGCCAGATACATATGAAGAAGGATTAGGAAGCCCAGCATTGACTATCATGAATAATTCTGCACACAACATGGGTGCGTCAATATATTTTCAAGATCCTGATTTTAATTATTTTTGGAAAAATACCCAAATGACACTGTTGGACAATATGCTAATTCTGTTTTAATTTATTTCAGAAGCTTCATACTTTTCCACATAGAGACTTCACCATTTTTTATTCCTATAGACAGGGCACAACACTAACTATTTGTCTACATTCTCTTTAACATTCATTATTTTCTGTTTTATGGAAAAGGTAGCTTTCTTATGCTAACTTTAGACTTAGTTTTCCTTTTCTTAGTTCCTTGATGTGTAAAGGTAGGTTGCTTATGTGAGATGTTTTATCATTTGTAATATGGTTATTTTTTGCTATAAAATTTTCTCATACTACAAGTTTTTGCTGTATGCATAATTTTTGATTCCTTCTTCACATCCTTTTGTGTATCTTTTATGTGTATTGTTTGTGTTTAGCATGAGGATTACATAAAGCATTTTAAAATTATAACAAACTATTTTAAATAAAATTAAAAAAATATTTAAAGATTAAAATTTTACTTCAATCACATATAAAGCTTTATCCCTTTACATCACCCATCCACACTTAATATTCTTAATATCACTGAAGATATCTTTTATGTTGTTATTAATTTATGTACATTTATAGCTATTTTATGCTTTTGTTTTTTAAGTTGCATATCAGAATTAAAAGTAATTTATGCACCAACATTAACTACAGAACCCTATATTGGATTACACATTTTCCTTTATTAGTGAAATTTTTATTTTTGTGTGCTTTTGCCTACCATATTTTTTGTTGTTGTTGTTTGACATGGAATTTCACTCTTTTGCCCAGGCTAGAGTGCAATGGTGCAATCTCGGCTCACTGTAACCTCTGCCTCCCAGGTTGAAGTGATTCCCCTTCTCAGCATCCCAGGTAGCTGGGATTAAAGGTCTTGCCACCATGCCCAGCTAATTTTGTATTTTTAGTAGAGACAAGGTTTCACCACGTTGGCCAGGATAGTCTCGAACTCCTGACCTGCCCACCTCAGCCTTTGAAATTGCTGGGATTACAGGCATGAGACACCGTGCCTGGCCTGCCCAGCATACTTTCATTTCAATCTGAAGGACTCCTTTTAATATTTCTTCTAAGTCTAGCATTGATTATATCCCTCATCATTTTTCTTTCTAAATCTGGGAAAGTTTCACTCCTCTATGATTTTTCAAGGACAAGTTTGCCAGATGTTACTCTCGTTTGAATTTTTTTTTTTTAATTTCCTTGCAGTACTTTGAAATATTATCTCAGTTACTTTTGGTTTGCATGATTTTTGCTGAGAATCTTATTGATAATCTTATGGGAGTTTCTTTACATGTGGTAAGTCCCTTTTTTCTTGCTGCTTTCAAGATTTTCTTTTTGGTTATGACTTCTGAAACATTACCTTGTGCATTGTTGCAGACTTCTTTGGATTATTCCCATTTGAACTTCACTAAGTTGTTCTTGAATTTGTATGTCTATTACGCTTTGCAAAATTGGTAATTCTTTGTTCATTGTTTTTCTCAAATATAATCTCTGCCCCAATATTTTACTCTTTTTTTACTAGGACTCTTATAATGCTTTATTGGTTAGCTTGATGGTGTCTTATAAGTTGCTTAGGCTGACTTCACTTTTTTATTGTGAATTTTTTCTTTAAATTTTTGCTCCCCTTCCTGAATAATTTCAAATAACCTATGTTCTTAAGTGTGTATATTTTTTATCTGTTTGATAAAGTCTTCTTGTTTGCTCCTCTAGTGAATGTTGAAAATTCAGTTATTATATTCTTCAGCTCCAGAATTTTTATTTTGTGTGCTTTTGCCTACCATATTTTTGTTGTTGTTGTTTGACATGGAATTTCACTCTTTTGCCCAGGCTAGAGTGCAATGGTGCGAATCGCGGCTCACTGCAACCTCTGCCTCACAGGTTGAAGTGATTCCCCTTCTCAGCATCCCAGGTAGCTGGGATTAAAAAACTTTAAAGATTAAAATTTTACTTCAATCACATATAAAGCTTTGTTCCTTTACATCACCCATCCCCACTTAATATTCTTAATATCAGTGAAGATATCTTCTTATATGTTATTAATTAATGTACACTTATAGCTATTTTATGCTTTTGTTTTTTAAGTTGCATATCAGAATTAAAAGTAATTTATGCACCAACATTAACTACAGAACCCTATATTGGATTACACATTTTCCTTTATTAGTGAAATTTTTATTTTTGTGTGCTTTTGCCTACCATATTTTTTGTTGTTGTTGTTTGACATGGAATTTCACTCTTTTTGCCCAGGCTAGAGTGCAATGGTGCAATCTCGGCTCACTGTAACCTCTGCCTCCCAGGTTGAAGTGATTCCCCCTTCTCAGCATCCCAGGTAGCTGGGATTGAAGGTGCTTGCCACCATGCCCAGCTAAGTTTGTATTTTTCGTAGAGAAAGGGTTTCACCACATTGGCCAGGATGGTCTCGAAATCCTGACCTGCCCACCTCAGCCTTTGAAATTGCTGGGATTACAGGCATGAGACACCGTGCCTGGCCTGCCCAGCATACTTTCATTTCAATCTGAAGGACTCCTTTTAATATTTCTTCTAAGTCTAGCGTTGATTATATCCCTCACCATTTTTCTTTCTAAATCTGGGAAAGTTTCACTCCTCCATGATTTTTGAAGGACAAGTTTGCCAGATGTTAGTCTCATTTGAATTTTTTTTTTTTAATTTCCTTGCAGTACTTTGAAATATTATCTCAGTTACTTTTGGTTTGCATGATTTTTGCTGAGAATCTTATTGATAATCTTATGGGAGTTTCTTTACATGTGGTAAGTCCCTTTTTTCTTGCTGCTTTCAAGATTTTCTTTTTGGCTATGACTTCTGAAACATTACCTTGTGCATTGTTGCAGACTTCTTTGGATTATTCCCATTTGAACTTCACTAAGTTGTTCTTGAATTTGTATGTCTATTACGCTTTGCAAAATTGGTAATTCTTTGTTCATTGTTTTTCTCAAATATAATCTCTGCCCCAATATTTTACTCTTTTTTCTACTAGGACTCTTATAATGCTTTATTGGTTAGCTTGATGGTGTCTTTTAAGTTGCTTAGGCTGACTTCACTTTTTTATTGTGAATTTTTTCTTTAAATTTTTACTCCCCTTCCTGAATAATTTCAAATAACCTATGTTCTTAAGTGTGTATATTTTTTATCTGTTTGATAAAGTCTTCTTGTTTGCTCCTCTAGTGAATGTTGAAAATTCAGTTATTATATTCTTCAGCTCCAGAATTTTTGTTTGGTTCTTTTTTTATAGAGCTTTTACGTTTTTGTTAACATTTTCATTTTTACATGCACTATTTTTATTATTTTATATAGTTGTGTTCTCTCTTTGCTAATTGAGTATTTTAAAATGATATGAATAATTTGACAAATAATTCATAGATCTTCATTTCCTTGAGGTTATTTTCTAGAAGTTTATTTTGGTCGCTTCATTGGGCAATGGTTTAGTGGGTTTTGTGTGTGTGTGTGTGTGTGTGTGTGTGTGTGTATGTATGCCTTGCTGCCTTGTGTTCTTTTGCTGCAATTTGGATATTTGGAAAAAATAGCTGCATCTCCCATTATTTACTACCTAGTTTGATACAAAAGACTGTCTTCACCAGTCAGCCCAGCTAGAGATTCTGCAGGTCTCTCAAACCTTTTCTGGGAATGTGTCTTCTCTCAGCTTCTGTATGTAATTATCCAGATAAACTTTTTTTGTTTTTTTCTATTTCATCTTTAGGAGTTTGTAGTCTATTGCTCCCTCTGCTGTCATTCTATGGTAGGGCAGCCTTTTTAACACTGCCACTCCTGGTTTTTTTCTCAGTAAATCACAGGCATCCGAATTCTGCTAGTTTCTGTGATTTCTTTGAGTTAGGTGTTAGAAACTGGCCCCTTGTACAGCCCCTCCAAAAGCTAGAACATTAAAACACACTTTTCTCTTTCTTTCCTGTGGGAGAAGGTATGGCTAGGGGATTTTCTCCTAACTGTGCCATGCTGTACTGGCTGTACTCTATAGTGAGCCAAGTCTGTGAAATTTCGTAGCAATTTCGATAAAGTTCTTCTTGGCTTTGCTCTTGCCTGGGGTGCTGAAATCTTTGAACTTGTTTCTGGAGTATTTTCATAAAAGCAATTTGGTATCTCTCTATATATATATATATTTCTTAAGTCCATTTCCCTGTGAGGAGAAAAGGAACATGGGTTTCCTATTCTGCCAACATCAATCTCCCTCTACGTACACAGCACATATCACTTTCAAAGGATATGTACTGACTACAAGGCAATACACTCTTATGTTCTATGTTAGATAGTGAGACTATAGGCACTTATTTAAGTACTTTAAACTATTCTGTCACTTTGTAATATTTCATGTAATTTAAAAAGACTAGAAGATATCCCAAGAAATTCTTGCAATTAGAAAAAATGAAAATGGCATAGTTTTGATGATAATATAATAATCCATTTGGCCATTATTTGATTTTAATTATAATAATTTATATAGAAATTCATATTTGTATTAATAACAACGGGTTTATAATTTGATTTAAGTGTCTTCAGACCATGCTTAACCAAATGTGAACATGCTCCAAAGGTTTAGTTATATCTGAGTAGTCTGGAATTTAAACTTTCTCTTTTTTTATAGAAAAACCTTATACAAATGTTTGGCTAACTGGTAAGATTCCAAAATATTAATATGTAAGTATTAAATAACTATAAAAACAGCATAGCTGAAATAGTAGTTGATAAATTGTATACATAAAATCATTAAATATATAGTATTGTTTAAAATCATTTAGAAGAAATCAGATTAGAAATTAATGAAGAAGTAGCAATAAGTAATATGGAAAATCTGCTTGTGGTGTTCAGGTCTATGATCTCAACCATTCTTGTGTGATTTATTTTGTTTCTTACATTGAGAAGTTGATTAAAGGCCCATAATGACATTTGACAAAGAGAGTTGAGCCTATTAATATACAGTTCAATAATAATACTTGTCCCATGAATTATTAGATTAAATTAATGATGAAATCATGTAACATGATTTCTGTAAATTCACTGTAAGAAATCATACATAATAGTATACTAATGTAGCCTTATTAGAACATTTGTAGATAAAAAACAAATAATAACGATAATTTATAACATATTTCCCTTTGAGGAAAGCAAAACTTGAGGATAAAGCAAAATAGATTTTAAAGAGATAATTGCTGCTTATAAATAGGATGGAGAAAACACACAGAACAAAATATGAAGTGGAAGAAAAGAGCAAGACACTCATAATGCAAAAATACTTCCCTCCACAAGTTGTTTATGAAAAGATAGCATATATAGTCATTTGCAGACTGGTCAATGGGTGACACTGTTGAGATACATTAAAATAATATAAAAGAGATTGTGACTAAATTCATGTACACCTGTCATGGAAACAAGAAGTGCCAACACTTTGTGAAGTATTAACAGGTTGGAATAACTCTTTTTTTCTTTATAGAAAAACCTTATCAAATGTTTGGCTAACTGGTAAGATTCCAAAATATTAATATGTAAGTATTAAATAACTATAAAAACAGCATAGCTGAAATAGTAGTTGATAAAATGTATACATAAAATCATTAAATATATAGTATTCTTTAAAATCATTTAGAGGAAATCAGATTAGAAATTGATTAAGAAGTAGCAATAAGTAATATGGAAAATCTGCTTGTGGTGTTCAGGTCTATGATCTCAACCATTCTTGTGTAATTTATTTTGTTTCTTACATTGAGAAGTTGACTAAAGGCCCATAATGACATGTGACAAAGAGAGTTGAGCCTATTAATATACAGTTCAATAATAATACTTGTCCCATGAATTTATTAGGAATTTAAATTAATGTATGAAAGTCATGTAACATGATTTCTGGTAAATTCACTGTAAGAAATCATACATAATAGTATACTAATGTAGCCTTATTAGAACATTTGTACATAAAAAACAATAACGATAATTTAAAACTTGTTTCCCTTTGAGGAAAGAAAAACTTGAGGATAAAGCAAAATAGATTTTAAAGAGACAGTTGCTGCTTATAAATAGGATGGAGAAAACACACACAATAAAATATGAAGTGGAAGAAAAGAGCAAGACACTCATAATGCAAAAATACTTCCCTCCACAAGTTGTTTATGAAAAGATAGCATATATAGTCATTTGCAGACTGGTCAATAGGTGACACTGTTGAGATACATTAAAATAATATAAAAAGAGATTGTGACTAAATTCATGTACACCTGTCATGGAAACAAGAAGTGCCAACACTTTGTGAAGTATTAATACGTTGGAATAACTCTATTTTTTTTTTTTAGTTTTCCACTTATGATGGAAACTGTATGTAGATTTGATATACACGGACAGCTTGTATTTAATTTAGATAATAACTAATGGAATTACTGATAATTAATTAAATATCAATGAAAATAATAACTAGGTTCACTGTTTATCTAGACCTTAAGCTAGTGTTTCCACTGTACTGCACATTGGAATCTGCTGGAGATCTTTATAAAACACAAAATCTGTCTCTTAATTCCAAAATCTGTTTTCATTGGTATCTAAAATGGGCATCATTCTTGTCAAAAGCTCCCAAGACTGTTTCAATGCACAGCAAAATTTGGAACACCTGCCTTTATTAGATATGCAAAAAACACATATTGTCTATATATATAGGAGAAATGTAAATTTTTCTGCCTTCCCTTCTGATAACATGAAAACATGACCCTTTCATTAAAAATATTCTTTCTCTCACCTCCTTTCAATGATTCTCATGGGTTTTAGAACTCGATTCTTTGAGTTCCCTAGAAAAACAACAGAGTATCCGTGGTCAATGTTGTGAGGGGAGCATAGGTGGTCAGGAGAAATCATACCAAAGGCCAATTAGATTCTGATTCCAGTTATCTCAAAAGACAATGCCAAATTGAAGGCCAAGGAAAGTCTTATGAGAAACCATTACTGAGAAGCAGCAAGTCTTCTATGCTACAGGTGGTCAGCTTCAGAGACCAAAGGGAGCCTCACAGTGCATGCAGGCTCAGCTCTCCGGATGGCTTCCCACCTTCACAACGTCTTAGCCAATCACTGCATTTATTTAAATAGAATAGACAGCCTTAGAACAAATACAAAAAGTTCTCTCTAGATTACAATAAAATATGAAGTGGAAGAAAAGAGCAAGACACTCATAATGCAAAATCCTTCCCTCCACAAGTTGTTTATGAAAGATAGCATATATAGTCATTTGCAGACTGGTCAATGGGTGACACTGTTGAGATACATTAAAATAATATAAAAGAGATTGTGACTAAATTCATGTACACCTGTCATGGAAACAAGAAGTGCCCCTGCTTTGTGAAGTATTAACAGGTTGGAATAACTCTTTTTTTTTTTTTAGTTTTCCACTTCTTTGATGGAACTGTATGTAGATTTGATATACACAGAGAGCTTGTATTCAATTTAGATAATAACTAATGGAATGACTGATAATTAATTAAATACCAGTGAAAATAATAACTATATTCACTGTTTATCTAGAACTTAAGCTAGTGTTTCCACTGTACTGCACATTGGAATCTGCTGGAGATCTTTACAAAGCACAAAATCTGGCTCTTAATTCCAAAATCTGTTTGCATTGATATGCAAAAACACATATTGTCTATATATATAGGAGAAATGTAATTTTTCCTTTATATGCTTGTTTTAAAATTGCAATTAATTTGTAAATATATCCTTTTAAAATTTGTAATGATTTCAAAAATTTTAGTAAGGCAATTGAGATCATTTATATCTTTAACAAATCAAGCACAAAAATTAAAACTTCAATTAGATATGCCACTAACAATATAAGAGATTAAACAGAATAAAAATTGTAATAGACAGGCATACCTCATTTTTCTGTTCTTTGCTTTTATTGAGCTTCGCAGTTATCGTTTTTAAAAAACATTTGAAGGTTTCTGGCAACCCTGCATCCAGCAAGATTATTAGTGTTATTTTTTCCGTATGTGCTTTCTTTGTGTTTTTGTGTCATATTTGGGTAATTTTCACAACATTGTAACTTTATTTATTATTATTATATCTGTGATGACAATCTGCAGTCAATGATTTCTGATGTTACTATTATAATTTGGCAGAGGGCTAGGGGGTACACAATCCATGCCCATATAAGACTGCAAACATAATTGGTAAGTGTGTATGTTCTGACTGTTCCACCAAATGGCCATTCTCATCTTTTTTCCCTCTCCTTGGGCCTTCCTATTTTTTGAGACATAACAATACGATATTAGACCAATAACTCTGCAATGGCCTTTACTTGTTCAAGTGAAACGAAGAGTTGCACATCACTCACGTAAAATCAAAAGCTAGAAACGAAACTTAGTAAGGAGGGCAGGTCAAAACCTGGATAGGCAGAAAGCTAGACTGCTTGTCAGTTAGCCAAGTTACAAATGCAAAAGAAAAAAAATGTAAAGCAATTAACAGTGCTATTCCAGTGCACACATAAAAGATAAGAAAGGGAAATAGCCATATTGCTGATATGGAGAAAATTTTAGTGGTCTGGATAGAAGATCAAATTATTCTCAACATTCCCTAAAACCAAAGCCTAATCCAAAGCAGGGCCCTAACTCTCTTTAATTCTATGAAGGCTGAGAAATGAGGATTCTGCAGATAAAAGTTGGACACTAGTGGAGGTTGATTCATGAGTTTAAGAAGCCATCTTCAAAATTAAGAGTGTAAGGTGAAGCAGCAAGTATTGATAAAGAAATTGCAAGTTATTAGAACAAAGGGGCTACAGGCCCCAGGCAATGCCAAAACCCAGCAGGACACTCATTAAATCTTAAAGCTTCAAAATAGTTTCCTTTGACTTCATGTCTCCCATCCAGGGCACATCAATGCAATGGGAGGGCTCTCAAGGCTTTGGGCAGCTCTGGCCCTGTGTATCTGCCTGTCTTTTTCTCATCTTCCTGTCTTTTTCTGAGCCCTCCAAACTGTTCCAACCTCTGCCCATTACCCAGCTCCAAAGTTGCTTCCACATTTTCAGGTATCTTTATAGCAATACCCCACCTCTCTAGTTTCTTGTATTAGTTTGTTGTCACGTTGTTCTCACATCTTCTGTATTACTTTGTTCCCACATTTGTTCCATGTTGCTGTAAAGAAATACCTGAGACTGGGTAATTTATGAAGAAAAGAGGTTTAAATTACTCACAGTTTCCCAGGTTCTACAGGTACCATGGCTGAGGAGGCCTCAGAAAACTTATAATTCTGAGAAGGTGAAGGGGAAGCCAATATGTCCTACCTGACCAGAGTAGGAGGAAGGTGGAGGGGAGCTGCTACACACTTTTAAACAACCAGATCTTCTGAAAACTCCATGACAAGACAGCACTGGGAGGGGTGGTCCTAAACCATTAGACGTGGAATGCCCTCAAACTTCTCCATTTTACACAAATACTTGCAAATAGAAGCCCCATGAAACCAAAAAAATTGCTCCAAAAGAGTTTCTCTCCTTGTCTTTCCTCATTCTTAAATTTTTTCCCACTTTTTTTTCTTAAAAGGAGGAACCAAGCTGTGGCGTAGGGTTTTTTGTGTGATGCATCAATGTGTGATGATTGTAAGTGAGACCCCACATGTTTTAATGTTGAGTTGTTTCTGCCTTCTTACATGTCTTAGTGAATCTTTGAAATGCTTGTTCTTCAGTGCCATAAAGAAATAGCACTTGAAAATAAACTTAGTTTCTTCAGCAAGGCCATTTTTTTTTTACTTTCTGCAGAAAGAGTGAACGCACCAGCAGTTTTGCCACAAGAGTACACTGAACAAAGGAGACAGGGTCATTTATAACTTGATGCGTCCATCTTACTGCTGTGTCCAGTTTCTACTGGCAGGAAAAGGACCTCACATTCTGTTTTTGTCCTGATTGGCTAACAACTGAGAACTTTATAAAAGAGCCAAAGTCAAAGGAGAACAAAGGAAGGAGGATGTAACTTGTAGAATGTTGAGAAAGGTTAAAAATATCTTCAAATAACTCTCAGTAAACTAGGTATTGATGAGATGTATCTCAAAATAATAGCTATTTATGACAAACCCACAGCCAATATCATACTGAATGGGAAAAAACTGGAAGCATTCCCTTTGAAAACTGGCACAAGACCGGGATGCCCTCTCTCACCACTCCTGTTCAACGTTGTGTTGGAAGTTCTGGCCAGGGCAATCAGGCAGGAGAAAGAAATAAAGGGTATTCAATTAAGAAAAGAGGAAGTCAAATTGTCCCTTTTGCAGATGACATGATTGCAAAGTTAGAAAACCCCATCATTTCAGCCCAAAATCTCCTTAAGCTGATAAACAACTTCAGCAAAGTCACAGGATACAAAATCAATGTGCAAAAATCACAAGTATTCACATACACAAAGAACAGACAAACAGAGAGTCAAATCATGAGTGAACTCCCATTCACAATTGCTTCAAAGAGAATAAAATATCTAGGAATCCTACTTACAAGGGATGTGAAGGACCTCTTCAAGGAGAACTACAAATCACTGCTCAATGAAATAAAAGAGGACACAAATAAATGGAAGAACATTCCATGCTCATGAATATGAAGAATCAATATTGTGAAAATGTCCATACTGCCCAAAGAAATTTATAGATTCAATGCCATCCCCATCAAACTACCAATGACTTTCTTCACAAAATTGGAAAAAACTACTTTAAAGTTCACATGGAAACAAAAAAGAGCTGGCACTGCCAAGACAATCCTAAGCCAAAAGAACAAAGCTGGAGGCATCATGCTACCTGACTTCAAACTATACTACAAGGCTACAGTAACCAAAACAGCATGGTACTGGTACCAAAGCAGAGATACAGACCAATGGAACAGAACAGAACCCTCAGAAGTGATACCACACATCTACAACCATCTTATCTTTGGCAAGCCTGACAAAAACAAGAAATGGGGAAAGGATTACCTATTTAATAAATGGTGCTGGGAAAACTGGCTAGCCATATGTAGAAAGCTGAAACTATACTACAAGGCTACAGTAGCAAAACAGCATGGTACTGGTACCAAAGCAGAGATACAGACCAATGGAACAGAACAGAACCCTCAGAAGTGATACCACACATCTACAACCATCTTATCTTTGGCAAGCCTGACAAAAACAAGAAATGGGGAAAGGATTACCTATTTAATAAATGGTGCTGGGAAAACTGGCTAGCCATATGTAGAAAGCTGAAACTGGATCCCTTCCTTACACCTTATACAAAAATTAATTCAAGATGGAATAAAGACTACATGTGAGACCTAAAACCATAAAAACCCTAGAAGAAAACCTAGGCAATACCATTCAGGACATAGGCATGGGCTAGGACTTCATGACTAAAACACCAAAAGCAATGGCAACAAAAGCCACAGTTGACAAATGGGATCTAATTAAACTAAAGATCTTCTGCACAGCAAAAGAAACTACCATCAGAGTGAACAGGCAACTGACAGAATGGGAGAAAATTTTCACAATCTACCCATCTGACAAAGGGCTAATATCCAGAATCTACAAAGAACTTAAACAAATTTACAAGAAGAAATCAAACCACCCCATCAAAAAGTGGGCAGAGGATATGAACAAAGCTCTCAAAAGAAGACATTTATGCAGCCAACAGACACATGAAAAAATGTTCATCATCACTGGCCATCAGAGAAATGTAAATCAAAAACCACAATGAGATACCATCTCTCACACCAGTTATGCAATCATTAAAAGTCGAAATGGCTTGGGTGCTGGAGGATGTGGAGAAATAGGAACACTTTTACACTGTTGGTGGGACTGTAAACTAGTTCAACCATTGTGGATGACAGTGTGGCAATTCCTCAAGGATCTGCAGCTGGCCTATTTGTGAACCTCCAGCTACTGGAATTTTACTACAAGTTACTCAATAGCAGCTGCTTTAGAACACCACCGCCGCTATTTATTATTACCCACTATTCCCTGTGGAAAGACTTGGAACCAACTCAAATGTCCATCAATGATAGACTGGGTTAAGAAAATGTGGCATATATACACCATGGAATATTATGCAGCCATAAAAAACGATGAGTTCATGTCATTTGCAGGGACATGGATGAAGCTGGAAAACACCATTCTGCGCAAACTATCACAAGGACAGAAAACCAAAGAATGCATGTTCTCACACATAGGTGGGAATTGAACAAGGAGAACACTTGGACACAGGGAACATCACACACCAGCACCTGTAGTTAGTGGCGTGGGGGGAGGGGGGAGTGAAAGTAGCATTAAGAGATATACCTAATGTAAATGTGACGAGTTAAGCAGAGTGCAGCTAACAGGTGCAGCACACCAACATGGCACATATATACATATGTAACAAACCTGCACGTTGTGCACATGTACCCTAGAACTTAAAAGTATAATAATAAATAAATAAATAAAATAAATAAAATATAAAGAAAAATCTGTATGACCCTATCTCTAAGTGGGAAGAGAGAGACAGGTATATGCTTTGTCTAATGCTTACTTTCTGAGTATAAACATGCCAGAGTAAAAATTAAGGCTACATTATAGGAGCTAAGAACATAAAGTACATAGATTTCTTTATTACAGCTAGCAGATATTTAGAAATGTCAGCACAGGTCTTTGAATAAATTTTGCTTCTAAGAGAAGTTACTATTTATTCTTAATAAGATGGGGAGGAAAGTCTTTGAAGAGGAACTTCTACTTTACTTTTTTTACAGTGAAGCAGCCTAGGGTCACTGGAGCAGTCTTGTTTTTTGAAGTATCACCAGGAGTTCTTTGTCTCAAGACCCAAAAAATTAAGGATCATGGACACCAATGGTAATGTTGGAAGAGAAGTTTAATAAGCGAAGAGGAGAAAGAAGCTGTCTGCTGTGAAGAGGAAGCCTGAGAGGGTTGTCATTTCACAGTTGAATGCAGACTTTTATATACAAAAATAAAAGCTAATGATGCAGTATTCCATGTGCATAAGGCATGAAAAACCGGTTAGGACTCAATGTCTTATTTGCATACATACAAATTCTTGTTAGCTCCACCTCTTCCCTCTAGTGTGCATGCTGGTCCTTAGCCTGAGTTACTGCATGCTGTTTTATTCTGCTTATTGACTCTGTGTCACTGCGAACCTATCTGGTTCTGTGTAACTTTCCTTATCTATACAGCTACAGGTCTTGTCTTAGGAGAGAAGCACCAGTATGCGGTCCTTTAATAGGTGTAGCCAAAAGAGAAAGGAATACAGCTGCTGGAACCACGGTGTATAGGCAGAGCTCACTGGTTGCACAGAAGACAAAGGCTTTGGACTTTTCCTTCCTTACCTGCGCTGGCAGCTTGATTTCCTCCAGACTCTTATTTTTGGGGGAGGGCTTCTACCAAGAACTTTGTCCTAACTATCTGCCTAACTGGTTCCTTGTTTTCTCTTCTCTTTAGTTTCTCTCTCCAGACGTGTATCACCTCCATGAGGGCTCAAAACACTGAGTCATCAGCTCTTACATGCATTTGCTAGATGAGCTTTTTAAACTCATCGTGATGGGCTGGGTGGGGGGGAGTTCCTCTGTTTGGCCACTACACATCCTGAAGGTTTAACACCCCAGACATTCCAAATAGGCCCCTTTGGCTTGCGGGAGCAAAATCTCTTCAACTTTAGAGACTCAGTCTCTCATTTCTCACTGATCTACAAAAGAATAGTTCAGCTCCTCATGCAAACGTGCAGACCAGCTTCTTTGGGCATTCTCTTTGGGAGAAAAGGCAATGGAGAGGACCCTTTAGAATGCACTCCTGAACTATAATTAGGATTCTAAAGACAACCTCCCAGGAGACAAAAAAAAAATTCAGAATAAACTAAGGACTATCAGCAAAGGGGAGGTCCAGGGCTCAAGAGGGACTTACCAGTCCCACTGGAGAAGAAGCTCAAGTGGAGGCATTCAGTGGGCCTCTGTTGCTACAACTTCAAGTTCAGACATGTTTTATGGTGTCCCACGGGAACATGGGACTTCCCATTCAAATGTCAGCATTATGATGAAAAGAGTCAAACATTTTAAAATATTTAAAGAGTTTTATTCTGAGCCAAATATGAGTCAATGATGGCCTGTGACATAACCCTCAGGAGATCCTGAGAACATTTCCCCATAGCGCTCAGGCTACAGCTTAGTTTTATACAATTTAGAGGGACATTAGTCATCAGTGCATGCCAATTGCACTTTAGCTTGAGGTGGAGTGAATGGAGGAACGGCACAGAGTGGGGGCTTCAGGTCTGGAGCTAATTCAAGGATTTTCTATTGGCAATTGGTTGAGTTATATTGTTGTCTAAAGATATAGAAGTAATAGACAAGAATGTCTAGTTTAAGATTAGGGGCTGCAAATTCCAAGGTTTTATCATGCAGATAAAGCTGTCAGGCAACAGGCTTGAGAGAATATAGATTGTAAATGTCCCTTATCAAACTTAATGAGTCTGTTCTATTGCCTTTAAGGTCTGTGTTGATGGTAGTCCTTTTAAGATTTTCCTGAATTCAAAAAGGGAGGAGGGTATAATGAGGCATGTCCTATCCCACCACCCCACTTCCCATCATTGTCTGAACCAGTTTTTCAGATTAAGTTTGAAATGCTCTTTGCTGAGTGTAAGGGTGCATTTAGGTGGTTGGGGATGCTTATAATTTTATTTTTGGTTTACATCTACATAGAGTTGTTGAATAGTTAGAACATGATGATAATATTTTACCTAATGTCATTATCAACCTTCTGCTTATTAACACAGAAACCAAAACCATGTCTTTTCTCCTACACATTTTTTCTTGTCTCAGTTATTATCAGTAAATACAAATTCCAAATTAAGTTCTCACATTTACTATTAACAATTTATGTTTTATTCCATTAGGTTGACATGTCTCAGTAACTAATATACAATTTTTATCATTTTCCCTGTTTTTAAACTCTTATCTTTACATATCACTCTGTGTTGAGATGCAAGAATTTCTTGCTAAAGAAAAGCTCAATCTTGTGACTGTCCTTTAGAACTTGAGTAAATATTTGCCTATAAATTATCATTCAAACTAATAATTGTTTATTTAAAACTAATTTCTCCTATTTCAAGCTAACTTTGTTCTGTAACGTCCTGCCCTGAACTGTCTCTGTGACCACTACTCACTGGAATGACTTTTAAATATCCTATACTTTCATCATGCTTCTATTGTTTGTGAAATGCTTCCTTTGGCAGCAATAAATCCTAACAAAGCTTTCATATCACCTCCTAAGTCAAATGTCTTACTAAAGCTTTTATTAATTATCAGATATTAAATCAATTGTGCATTTTTCTCCTCTGAAATACTGAACACTTTGCACTTATTGTATAGAATTAATAAAAATAGTTACCCAAAGTCTCCAAATGTATTCTCAATAATTCTTTGTATTGTCCTTGTGAGCAAGGGATGTGAAACATGAGTTCTTCTAAACCATCTGACGCCTTGGATTTAGTGTGGAATGAATGTAAGTGTGGTTGTGTGCATATGTTTCTGCACATGAATTATTAAATCTAAAGAATTAAAAAAATTTCTTCATCATCAATGCAGATAATAAAAGTATCTTTATGTGTTTTATTTCTAAGCTCTAGAAGGTTGGAACAAATTTTCCCTGGTACATTGCAACATTGCATTTCTTTTTGATATCTTCGATAAATGTTAAGCTGGCAACCAACCAATGAACTTTATTTACTCTTAAAATATTAATTTTTAACTTCTGTGCTTATAATGTCATTTCAATTTCACGCTTAGTAACTACAAAACTATTGCAGATCAGTGTGTGGGGAAATGTCATCATGAGGTCTGAGAAGTCAGCTTTGGTATTTCTACTCCTGGAAATCTTCTGTGCTGGCTGTGGATTCTGTGAGAAGGTCCTGGTGTGACCCTGTGACATGAGCCATTGGCTTAATGTCAAGGTCATTCTAGAGGAGATCATAGTGAGGGGCTATGAGGTAACAGTACTGACTCACTCAAAGTCTTTGTTAATTGACTACAGGAGGCTTCACCCTTTGAAATTTGGGGTGAGCCACTTGCCACCACAGGACAAAACAGAAGAAAATGAAATATTTGTTGACCTAGCTCTGAATGTCTTGCCAGGATTTCCAACCTGGCAATCAGTTATAAAATTAAATGGTTTTTTTGTTGAAATAAGAGGAACTTTAAAAATGATGTGTGAAAGCGTTATCTACAATCAGACACTTACAGAAGAGCGTGCTTCATTATGAAAATGCTTATGAATTCCTGTATGATTCCCATTATGGAGACCACAGTGGCTGGAGTTGCTTGTCCCTTTTTGTGCTCACACTTAGAACTTCTCTAAGAGGCAATATGCAGCGAAGCTGTGGGAAACTCCCAGCTCCACTTTCCTATGTACCTGTGTCTATGACAGGACTAACAGACAGAATGACCTTTCAGGAAAGATTAAAAAATCCAGTGCTTTCAGTTTCTTACATTTCTGGATTCAGGATTATGACCATCATTTCTGGGAAGAGTTTTAGGGTAAGGCATTAGGCAAGAGATTCTTGTTTTATTTTTAATTCAATTATTGAAATAAATATTTTTTTTACCCAAATTCGTACCTTCGTCCTACTTGACACATATGCAGGTTAATGAGTTTTATTATAGAAAATGTTGTAGCTGTTCTTCATAAAGAAAGTAGAATTGTTCTAAGTGTAAGATAACCTACTTCCTTAATACCAGTAATACACTTATAAGTGATCATCATTAACAAGGAGATTATATTTTTTATTTCCTCCACATAGCCCAAGTCTACATCGCATATTTCTGAGAATCATTGATTGTTACCTTGAATGTTATACCATTTCTGTTGAAACAAGATGCTAATCATTCTTTTCTCTCATCAAAAATTTCAAAAAAAAATCTTCAGAAACTCCTCTTTGAATTATTTTTTCAAGAGTGGTTAAATTGAAACATTTTCTAGAATTCTCTAATTTCTTAGTTGATTACTTCACAAAAACTTGAAAAAATATTATAAAAAGTTAAACGACTTTTGGTCTTGTGGGGCATGAGACAGAATTTTTACTTTACTGATTTATATCCATTTGACTTATTTTTATTTCTTTGCTTTACTGATAAAAAGTTGTTTTGCTTTGCAGTTTTCATACACAGTTGTGATCAGCACTGGTCAATGCAAGACACGTTTTTAATCCAAATATGTTTGAGAAATTTGTAGAAACATGAACAAAGGAACAATCATAATAGACACTGAAATATTGCTAATGTATTCCACTGAATTCCAATACATAGACTGCTTCACAGAATTAATATTCAGAGGATCCCACTTCAAATGTCCTCAGCCTTAGACATGATTTGAATTTACATGTATTGATTGGCTATAATTAATTTTGTATTCAGTAAGCTCTGCCTAGGTTACCATTTTATTTCCATAAGTTCTTATGCATAGGCATATTTCATTTTATTATACTTTGCTTTATTGTGCTTCACAGAAATTGCAATTTACAAATTAAAGGTTTTTGAAAACCCTGATGAAGCAAATCAACTTGGCATAATATTTCCAACACCAACTGTGTACTTTTTGACTCTGTATCACATATTGGCATTTATCATGCTTTTTCAAATTTTTTATTATTATATCTGTTATGGTGATCTGAGATCAGTGATCTTTGATGGTTACATGTTTACTAGCTTTGGGGCACCTTGATCTCTTCCCATATAAGACCAGAAACTTAATTTTAAATGTTGTGTGTGTACTAACTGCCCCCACCTTTATGAGGTTTCTGTCAACCCCTACTGGGAGGTGTCTTCCAGTTAGGTTACACGGGGGTCAGGGACCCACTTGAAGAGCAGTCTGTCCATTTTCAGAGCTCAAACTCTCTGTGGGGAGAACCACTGCTCTCTCCAGAGCTGTCAGGCAGGGATATTTAAGTCTCAGAAGCTTCTGCTGCCTTTTGTTCAGCTATGCCCTGCCCACAGAGGTGGAGTCTATAGAGGCAGTAGGCCTTGCTGAGCTGCAGTGGGCTCGACCCAGTTCGAGCTTCCTGGCCACTTTGTTTGCCTACTCAAGCCTCAGCAATGGCAAACGCCCCTCCCCTCGCCAGGCTGCTGCCTCGCAGGTCAATCTCAGACTGCTGCTGCCCACTAGCGGTGGGCAGAGCTCAGGCGGCAGGTGCGGGAGGACGCCTGACCCAGGCACCAGGAGATAATTACACCTGATCTGCTAGTTACTAGGAAAGCTAATAGGAGAAAGCCATGGTTGGTGAAGTGTCCCATTTTTTCCACGGATACCGTCTGTCACGGGCTCCTGGCTGGGCAGAATCCCCCCACCTCTTGCACTTTACTGACTGGGGTGGCTGGCCTTCCTTGAGCTGCTGCTTACTGTCAGCTATACTCAATGAGATGAACCACGTACCTCAGTTGGAAATGCAGAAATCAACCATCTTCTGTGTCAATCATGGTGAGAGCTGCAGACCGGAGCTGGTCCTATCCAGCCATCTTGGAACGGGAGCCCTCTAGGTGATATATTTTGAAGTCATGTAGTGTTATGCCTCCAGTTTTGTTCTTTTTTGGTCAATGTGCTTTGGCCTTGGTCTTTTGCAGTTCTGTACAAGTTTTAAAAAAAAGCTTTCCCCATTTCTGTTTAGAATGTCATGGTATTCTGATAGAGATTGTTAAGAATCTGCAGTTTCCTTTGGGTGGTATGTATATTTTAATAATACAAATTCTTCCAATTCATGAACATGACATATCTAATTATTTGTGTCTTTTAAATTTCTTTCATCCTTTCATCCTTGTTTTATAATATTTATTGTAGATATTTTTATACCTCCTTGATTAAACATATTCTTGGGGTTTTATTCTGTAGCTAATATTAAAATGGGTGTTTTCTAATGTGTTTTTTGCGGATGGCTGACGTACAGGAATAATGCACCAATTTTCTTGTATGATAATTTTGGCAAAAAAAGTTTTCTAGCATTTTTTTATCAATATTAAAGTATTTTCATAGAGTCTTGCGTTTCTCTCTACTTTGCAAATGCTCATAGAGAACTTTTGTTCTTCTTACAATTTGGTATGCCTTCATTTCTTTCTCTTGGTTAATTGCTGGCTAGAGGTTCCAGTATTAGGTTGGATAAGAGTGGAAAGTGTGCATCTTTCATTTTTCAGATCTTAGGAAAAAAAAGAAACCTTTCTTTCCCCGCTCAGTAGTAGCTAGGTGTTTATCATGTATGGGCTTCACATCGTTCTCGCATTATGTTTTTACGTATATAATTGTATGTTGAGAATTTTATCCTAAAGAAATATTGAATTTTATTAAATGCCCTTTTGCTATTATCCATCCGTCTATCACCTTACTATCTACCTATAAATATTTTTTTGTCTTTCATTCTGTTGATGTGGTGCATTACATGTATTGACTTGCATATGTTGAACCATCCTGGCATCCTTGGGATAAATTCCAGTTGATCATATTGTATAATCTTTTTTCAATATATATAACGGGTTGGTTTGGCTAGTAGTTTGTTGATGATGTTTGCATCTATATTCATCAGGTATATTGGCCTATATATATATATATCTATATAGACATTATCTGGATATAGATATAGATATATATAGATAGATATATAGGCCAATATAGGCATATATATATATATATATATATATATATATATATAAACCTGGAGATAATGAGGGAAGAAGCTTAAAGCAGTAATAAACTGCTATGTATATGTTATATATAATATATAATAAATTTCTTTTAACATTATATTGGGCATTAACTCTTTCACCTTTTTTTTTAGTGAGACTTTTTTACTGCTCTAAGCTCCTTCCTCATTTTTATCTCTCCATGTTCTTATTTATTCATAATCCAGTCCTATTTTACTATAAGGTATCCAAGTATTTATTTTCCTAGATTTTTCTTGTTTGTATACTTTGGCCTCCCACAGTAGCCCTCTTTTCCATATTCTTTTAATTTCTAGCATGGTGTCTTCTTTGTTTTTGACTTTCAAAGTTTAAAGGATAAGATCCTCACTTCTTCAGCTCATGATTGGTCTGAGTGACCCTATTCTTCTCCAGAGAGCCCCAAACTCCTGGGTTTAAGCAATCTTTCTACCTCAACTTCAATCGGCTGGACAGTATTGCACCGCCAAAGCATTGTTTGTTTAGATTTTTTTTGGCAGGATTGGGTTTGCTTACACTGGCTCGTCTCAAACTTTGGGAGCTGGAGGCCAGATTCTTCGGCCTCTGTCTCCAAAGCTGGGATTGGTGGCTCATGGCCTTAATTTTGGGCATCTCTGCATGGCTTCATTTTATTTGAATCTTTTCTCTTGGTTTGTGTTTTGTTTTGTTTTCCAGTTAGATCTAGCTAAACCTTTTTGTAATTTATCTCTCTGAAACAATAACTCAATATTTTACTACGGATATTGTGTTTTATTTCCTTATCTTTATGCTCTAATCAATATCTTTTTTATTAATAGATTTTTGAGTTTTCTTGTTCTTGTTTTTTTCCTAGTGCATTGGGATGACATAAATTGTTTATTTGAAATATTCCTACTTTTTTTTTGATCATTTTATTGTTCATTGTTGGCAGGGCTTTCCCTCTTAGAGACTGTTTGCACCATATCCTCATTAGTTTTACTATATTACACCTGATTTTGTCTGAAAATGTTTCCATTTACTCTTAAATTCTTCAAATTACTCAATGATCATTCGTTAATTTCCATGGCTGCGGTTGCATGGTGTTCCTTCTGTTGTGGATTTTTTGTCTTTTTTCTTGTGGTTATAAAGATATATGAGATGGTTATAGTTTTTTTTTCAAGGTAGCAATTTAGGTTTTTTTTTTTTTGTGACAGAAAAGATTCATTGTGCTGTGAGAAGAATGTATATTCACTACAGTTTGTTAGGAGTAGCATTTCTACCTATAAATGTATATGTATATATGTTATCTAGAGAGCAGTTTACTCATATTTCTTTGTTGGTTTTCCTGTCTGGATTATCTAGTTATTGATAATTAGAGGTTTTAGGTAGTCTGTTTCATACAGCTGATCTCATGCATCACTTTTAGGTCTATTCCATGTTGCTGTATGTGTACTCTGGCATGAGAACACACATGGCTAATTATTTATAGTATTACTTTTGGCCATTAAGTCTTTTATCATTATATAATGGCTTACTTTGTCTTTTTAAAATCATTTGCCAAAATTATTTCAATCCTTGTTAATATGTAAAACTCACCAACTTTGAATTTTTATTTTTTTGGTTTCCATTGGAATGGAATACCTTTTTCTACTTCTTTACTTTTGGTTTGTGCATATTTTTATAGGTATAATAATTTTCTTTTATAGGAAGAATATAGTTGGGTATTTTGTTTCTATCCATTCAATTTGTTTCTATGTATGTTAGTGAAAGGAATTTAATCCATTTACATTTAAGAATATTATTAACCAAATAAAGATGTATCTACCTTTAAAATTTTTTATGTGGTTGTATTTAGATCCTTTTTTGTCCTCTTCTCTCTCTTCTTTTGGCACTCCTTTTTTGAGATCAGTACTTTCTCTCTAGTAGTATGTTTTGATTTACATTTAAGTATTTTTCAGTGTATCTATTATAGGTTTTGCTTTTGTATTTGGTTTGCAGGCTCACAGGCTTGCGCCCTGGTTATAAGGGAGTTATTTTATAACGTGGCAACTTTAGTGAAAAAGTCGCTAATAATAATTTTTTCACACTATATCTAAATCTTGTTTGGACTTTTCGTAATCTCACTTTACATCTTTCTATGTTTATTATATTTCATGTCATTACCATGGACAGTTGTTGCCTTTGTTGGTTTCTTTTATAGTCTTTGTATACTAAATATCAATTCTGAGCGGTAGTATTCTAAGATTGTCTCATTTTGCCATTTATTTTTTTATATTTTAAATTTTAGTGTCCACTTTTTCAACAGGTGAAAAATACCCTTCCATGGTTTCTTCTAAGACAGGTTTGGTGGTGGTGATTCTCTCTTCTAGTTTGGAATGCTGGTGTGGCAGACCCTGGGTGGGGCAGTCACGGGCATGGGTGAAACCCTGTCTCTACTAAAACTCTAAAATTAATGAGGATGTGGGTGGCTACACCTGCAGCAGTTCAACGCTGGCTACCCTCAGGAGGCTGGGAGAATCGGCCGCCTTGAACTCCCGGGTGAGAGGGTTTCAGTGAGCAAGGATGGTGCACTGCCTCAGCCCTGGGGTTACAGGCAGAGAACCATTCTCAAAAAAAAAAATCAACATGAAATGAAGAGACAGCATTGGTGGTGTAGCGTCAGCCAAGGAGAAAATATTGGCGATGCTTATCTGCTAGGTGGTTTTGTAGTCAAAATATATGACATTCCTCCTATATTTTGTGAAATAAGAATGATTCAAAGACTTGGTCTACGATTTTATTAAGGCACCGATGTATATAGCCAAGCATACTTGAAAAAAAGGTGTGAAATCCTTACAAATATTAGAGGGGATGATGCCAAAATCGACTTTGGAGACTCTCAATGGGCATGGATACATATATTCACCTTCCATTTTGAACCTGGACACACACTGGCCCCGAGAAACACAGGTGCAGGAGAGGAATGTATATAAAATGAAAACTCTTATTGCATTTGGTAGGAATGAAAAATGATATCCCTTAATTAACAAGAATGGGAGGTTCCCTCAAAATTCAAGTAAATTCCATAGACCAAATAATTTTCTATGGATTTTTGCTTCTCTTTTATGGTTTGGGTTTTATTTAGTCTTTAATCAACCTTGGGTCAATTGCATACCTAAAGTGCTGAGAAAGAGTCAGTTTTCAGTTTTCACGCCTTGGTTAGCCAGTTTCTGTCTAATGTTTTATTAAATGGGGAATCCTTTCCCATTCTTGTTTTTATAGGTTTTGGTCAGAGATGGTCTAATGAAATGTGGTATTACATTTGTAGCCTGTTGTGTGTTCCATTCAGGTCTATATCTCCTTTCATTCATTTGCATGCTGTTTGGTTTTCGCTTCTTCTGGTTTAAAGATCAGAGCGTGATGTCTCTAAAATTACTTGTTTTTTTTTTACTAAATTGTCTTGGCTATACAGGGTCTTCGGGATTCATGAAATTCAAGTAGCTGTTGTCTAATTCTGAAAAGAATGTCGTGGTAGTTTGAGGGAATAACATTGAATCATATACATTACTTCGAAACGTATAGCCATTTTCCGAAAATATTGGTCGTCTATCCACGGAGATGGCTGTTTTCCATTTCGCATGCCTCTCTGTACCGCCCGCACAGTGCAGGTTGCTTGGTTCCTCGGTGGCCATTCACATCTTTTATTGAGCATATTCCCTGGGTATTTTATTCTCTTCCCATACCTTGATTGTTAATGATTTGATTCCTTGATTTGGCTGTCTGCGCATCTGGTGTTTGTGTAAAGATATCCTTGTGATTTTCTCACATTGGTCACATATCTGGGAGACTTTGCTAGAAGTTGCTTATCAGTTTAAAGAGTTTGGGGGGCACAGAGACGATGGGGTTTTCTAAATAAAAAATTGTGTTTACAAACTAGCAGGGAACAATTTGACTTCCTCTCTTCCCTGGCCCAGATGTCCTTTATTTCTTTCTCTTACCACAGTTACCCTAATTTGAGAACTGATACTATGATGGGCAAGTGGGAGAGAGAGGTGTGTATTTTATTTCATTTTCAAAGGGGACTTCAACTTTACCTCAATGTGACAGCTATACATTTTATCTAAATAAGCTCTTAATATTTGAGATATGTCCCATCAATGACTAATTTTGAGTTTTTTAGAAAACGCAGAGAATATTTTTTATTTTGCAAGTGGTAGGATGGTGAACGTGTAAGTTTCTCCCGAGGATCTTGGAATGAAATGCCAACACCCAGATCCACAATCTGTGCCATAAATATACAGGTGTAAATCAGTGTTTACACATAAAGACACATGCATATGTTTATTTGCAGCACTATTTTGCAATGAAGTCATGAATAACCAAATGTATCAATGATGATAGTAAGGATGAAAATGTAATTTACACTTTGAACACCATAATACTGCACAATAAAAGTAGAGAGAATGAGATAAAAAACCTTTTCAGGGAACATGAATAAGGCTGGAAACAATATCAGCATCCCTCAACAAATAGCACTGGGACAAAGAAAAAGCAAGCCACTGCATATTTACTCATAAGGGAGGTTGCAGACAATGTGGGGTTAGCCACATATGGACACAGGGGAGGCTCTTAACCTGCACCAGAGCCCACCTGTTGGGAGTGGAGGGCTGTGAGGGGAGAGGCACAGAATGGATCAATAGATGCAGCAAATAACATAGCATATATATCAATATAACAAACTGCTACACTTTATACCATCCCAGAGACTTGTGCAGTAAAATAAAAAGAAAGAAGAAAAAGAAGAAGAAGAAAGAAAAGAAAAGAAAAGAAAGCAACTAAGCTCTATTCTCAAGTGAACAAAATATATTTTTATATTATTGAGCAAACTAATATAACAAAATTTAAGAGTCAATGGATTGTGCTGGTCTTAATTTTGAAAATAAAAAGAAAGTCTAGATACAGCTATTCAGTAAAACAAGAAGCAATATCGAAAATAAACAGTGTATTTCCAGAACCATATAAGGTTTTTCTCAAATGATGAATTTGATAAGAATATCCCTAAATAACAAAGTATGCGTAATAACTTTAAATGGTGCATAAAATCCTTCTTTCATATTTTAATACATACTTGATATCTCAGAAAAATTCATTTTCATACTTATAATAAACTTCAAGTGCTGTTTTGTATACCACTCTGTTAGCTTCAGCTAGAGGCTGCCATAATAAAGTACCACGGACTTGGCCAGTGGCCAAACAACAGAAACATGTACTCTCACGATTCAGGAGGCTGAGGGGTGTCCTTGTCAGGTATGATTAACAGTGTTGGTTTCTTTATAGGAAGCCTATGATTGTGGTTCAGCAGATGGTTGCCCTCCTTACATGGACTTTCTTCTCTGTGGTACGTCACTTTCTTCATATAAGATGTCCTCTATAATACCCTCATTTTAATTTTTCACCCAATGGCCCTATCTCCAAAATGTAGTCCTATTCACCTGAGGAACTGGGTGTTAGAACACAAACAAATGAATTTGGGTGATAGTGACCAGCAGTTCAGCCCTATGAGCACTATTTTAGCGACTGCAATAAGTATGCATTTTAACAAAAAATACCAATGAGTAGAGTATGCATTCTCAACATATATACTTTCTGTTTTCCAACAGTAGATAAACAGTAAAATACAAGAGGTGTCCGCCAGGCATTCAATAAATCAAAGAAACAATGCAAAACAACTTACTTACTAAAAAATTAGATATATAACTAAACTTTCTTTGAGCCTCAACTAAAGAAATGCCTTTACATTTATTTAATTTTAGATGTACAAGTTCCTATTCTATAAAGTTATTTTAGAAAGCTTTTGTATCATTTGTAATTATATGTAATTTGTAATTTATGTGATGGGTAAATTACTGAATTTGATGATCTTTTCCATGGGGGCGGCCATATTCACTTTGACTACTAAGTAAAGGCTGTCCCCAAGTCAGACTGATTCACCATCAATTGATTGAGACATTAGTATATGAAACACACTTAGAGGATTAAACTAGCTTATGAGCTTATATGTATACTTATTTTAGGGTAGAATTAAAGGGTTGGCCGTGAGCTGGTAGAGATGGCTGCTTTTTCTTTTTCTGCCTTTGAGATCGCAGTGAACACCTTTGACTCTGGAAGGTGGGAATTCTTGTCCGACCCATGGATTTTGGTCACTCAGTTTTAGAGTTGTTACGAAAAACTCCATGATGGACATGAGATATGATATTAGTACACCACAAGCCCTCCAGCATCATACCAGATACTACCCATGTGAAGGTTCTCCCTGCACAGTCACTAAGAAACCCTTGCAGAGACATATATTTTGCTTTTCACCATACAGCTGCTGAGGCTGCAGGAGTCTTTAATGGTGTGGCAGGCAAATACAATTGTCAGAATAGAATATAAAAATAAAACTGTACATATCGAAGGTGTGGCAGCGGTGCTGCTGTAATAAATGAGGAGTTACTATGAGCAGGCAGTAAAAGTGAAAATAAGTTGTTGCTGACCCTTTGAAAGCTTACTACGGACGGTTGATGGCTGGGCTTCTCAACATTTTCATTTATATATATATTTTGTTTCCTGTTTCCCCATGGGAATGCCAAAGCCATCTCCTCTACTTCTTTGTATATTTACAGCGGCATATCACAATTGATATTAGAAAGGAAACACGCAGCAAATGCAGGCTGAATGTTTTGTTTGTAATTTTCATTTGTTTGTTTTTGGTTTTGGGGAGGGTTTGGTCTGTTTAGCAGTCTACTGATCTGCATATATTATATTTCAGAATAGGATGAATAAATATAATAAGTATAGTTTTTTTCTAGCCTATGTAACCATTTCTGCTACCACGCTTATTTTAGAAAAGGAATATTTCCTTGCATTTTCACCCCAATGCCCTACGATGCTTTATCTCTTACTCTTGTATTATCTCTAATGCCTTTTATGCTCCGGTTGTGATTTTGTTGTATTTATTTCTATTTTTAACATGAAGAGATGTTTAATTTTACCAGAGGCCTGTTTTGTGCATCTATTGAGATCCATTGTGGAAGACAGTATGGCGATTTCTCAAGGATCTGGAAATAGAAATACCTTTTGATCCCACAATCTTATTACTGCGTATATACCCAAAGGAATATAAATCATTCTACTATAAAGACACATGCACACATATGTTTATTGCAGCACTATTTACAATAGCGAAGTCATGGAACTAACCCAAATGCCCATCAATGATAGACGGGATAAAGAAAATGTGGTACATAGACACCACCAAATACTGCACAGCCAAAAGTAGAATGAGATAAAAGCCTTTTCAGAGACATGAATAAAGCTGGAAACCATCATCCTCAGCAAACTAACACTGGGACAGAAAACCAAACACTGCATGTTCTTACTCATAAGGGAGAGTTGAACAATGAGGACACATGGACACAGGGAGGGAAACAACACACACCAGGGCCTGTTGGGAGGTGGGCTGTGAGGGGAGGAAACTTAGAGGATGGATCAATAGATGCAGCAAACCAACATGGCATATGTATATCTATGTAACAAACCTGCACATTCTGCACATGTATCCCAGAACTTGTGCAGTAAAAATAAAGAAAAAGAAAGAAGAAAAAGAAAGAAGAAAGAAAGAAAGAAAGAAAGAAAGCAACCTAGCTCTATATTCTCAAGTGAACAAAATATATTTTTATATTATTGAGCAAGCTAATATATTAATAAATTTAAAGTCAATGGTTATTGCTAGTCTTAATTTATGAAAAATAAAAGAGAATCTAGATACAGCTATTCAATGAGCAAAGCAATAATCAGAAAATAAACAGTGTGTTCCAGGAACCATATAAGGTTTTTTTTCTCAAATGACCAAATTTGATAAGAATATCTAAATAACAAAGTATGTATCATCTTCCAAATAGTGCATAAAATCCTTCTTTCATATTTTAATACATACTTGATATCTCAAAATTCATTTCATATATAATATCAACATTCAAACTTCAAGTGTATTTCTGTATACCACTCTGTTAGCTGGCTAGGGCTGCCATAATAAAGTACCACGGACTTGGTGGCTTAAACAACAAGAAACATATTTTCTCACAATTCAGGAGGCTAGAAGTGTGTAATCAAGGTATGATTAACAGTGTTGGTTTCTTCTAAAGCCTCTATGATTGGTTTGTAGATGGTTGCCCTCCTTACATGGACTTTCTTCTCTGTGTTTGTCCTTATGTCCATATAAGATGTCCTCTATATGCCCTCATTTTAATTTTTTCCTTAATGGCCCTGTCTCCAAATGTAGTCCTATTCTGAGGAACTGGGTGTTAGAACACAAACAAATGAATTTGGAGTGATGAGCCATGATTCAGCCTATGAGCACTATTTAACATTTCATTAATAAAATATGCATTTTAACAAAAATGCCAATAGTAGAGTATGCATTCTCAACATATATACTTTCTGTTTTCCCAACATTAAGATAAACAAAGTGAAATACGGTGTCCACTTGAGCATTCCAATAAATCTAAAGAAGACAATGCAAAACAACTTACTAAAAAATTAAGGTCTTATGGCAAACTTTCTTAGACTCAACTAGAAATCCTTTACATTGTATTTAATTTTAAGTGTACAAGTTCCTATTCTATAAAGTTATTTTAGAAAGCTTTTATGTCATTTGTAATTATGTAATTTGTAATTTATGTAATTAGGTAAATTACTTAATTTGATGATCTTTCCATGAGGGGCAGCTATATTCCACTTTGACTACTAAGTAGGCTGTCCCAAGTCCAGACTGATTCACCATCAATTGATTGAGACATTGAAGCATGAAACACACTTAGGATTAAACTGGCTTATGAGCTTGCTGTACTTATTTTAAGCCCAGGGTAAATTAAAGGAAGAGTTGGCCGTGAAAACTGTGAATGGCTTCTTTTTTTTTCTTTTTTCTGCTGAATCTGTGTTTCTTTGACTCTGGAAAGTCTGGGAAATTACTTGTCCGGCCCATGAATTTTAGTCACTCAATTTAGAAGTTATTCTAGAAAAACTCCCACTTGATGGACATGAGATAACGATATTAGTACCTCCACCAAGCCTCCTGCTTTATCATACCAAGATACCTTTTAATGTGAAGGTTCTCCTACTTTCAGTCACTAAGAAACCCTTGCAGAAGATATATATTCTTTTCTCCCACAGCTTCTCTTAGAACTGGGTAGCCTTTCTAATGGTGTGGCAGGCAAATACAATTGTCAGAAATAGAATATAAAAATAAAACTGTACATATCCGAAAGTGTGTATGACAGTGCTGTAATAAATGAGGAGTTACTGAGCAGGCCGTAGGCAGCCAAGTTTGTTTTGCTGACCCTTTAGCTTACTACGGACGGTTGATTATTGGCCAAACATTTCATTTATATATTTGTTTCTGGTTTCCCATGGGAATGCCAGCTGTCTCACCACTTCTTTGTATATTCCTGGCAGCATATCAGTATTAATGAAAAACACACCTTAAATGCAGAGCTGAATGTTTTTGTTTGTAATTTTCATTTGTTTGTTTTTGGTTTTGAGAGGGTTTTGGTCTATTTAACTTGTGATCTGCTGATCTTGTATGTTATATTTCCAGAATGGGATGAATAGTATAATAGTATAACTTTTTTTCTAGCCTATGTAATAAACTACTGCTACCACAACATTTTAGAAAAGGAATATTTATTACATTTTCACCTAAGCCCTTTCTGATGTATCTTACTCTTTGTAGTATCTCTGTGCCTTTTATATCGGTTGTGATTTTGTTGTATTTATTCTCTTTTGCACACTGTTTACGTTTCTTAATGGTTTGACTTGGTTTCTAGAGTCAGAATAAAGTTTAGGTTCATGATGCAGTAATGTAGCCCTAAAAATAAATATTGATTTTATTCTTCTTTTGACAAATGACAGAAAAGTGGAGAGATATTTCCATAAAGAATCATAATTTTAGGCTTTGGTGTTATACACAAAAGGAAGAAGTGGGAAATATTTTAATTTCTTACCAATGGTGTTTTCAAGTTCAGCTTATATCTGTTTATAATAAAAATTCTCTGCTATTTCTATATATAATTTCAGCTCTTCTTGATCCCTTACTTTCCCACAACATAAACTGATGCAAAGGACTAAACTGCAAAAACATTTGCAAAATAAATTTTATGTTTATCTGGTGTGCATAGTTCAGAGTTATGTGCTTTTGTTATTCCTGTGATTCCTGTTTTTGAATGCCTGAATTCTAACTTAAAAATTAAATATTTCTCTCTACCACATGTCATTGAGCATTAATACTATTTTGATTCACTTAATCATGATTCCTCTATGTCAGCTCACAGAAATGATGCACATTTAAAATTCTATCGAATTCAGTACCATCACCAACAAATAGTCATGATATCTGAGAATTTAGAATGCCATAATTCTAAATTTAAATTATAACCTAACCCAGATTATTATAAAATTATTCTTCATTTCCAAGCTTTTATGTGTCTAGTAGTTATAATTATGACAGTTTTACTTATGTATTTTCATTGTAAGTTCCTTTTACAAGAAAAAAACGGAGGCTCAATAATAAAATCATTAACATCACATATTTATGTAGAAGTATATTTTTCAGTTTATTTAAGGAGCATTTTGAAATAAATATTGTGGGTGTTCTCAAAATTAAACCTATATCATATGTATAAAAGTAACAATATTTTACTATATTGTAAAGCCTAAGATATATATTTAGACTAGAATGAACGTCTTACATTGAATTTGGAATATGAATGACCTAATCCATGTCACAAGTGACAAGTGGCCTATTTCTTTTAATATGCACTTTATGAGCTCCATTCATGCCAGCTCCTGAGCTAGCCTCTCCTGATAGAAAGATAAATAAGGCTGCACTATAAGTTTCTTTCTTTCTCTTTCTTTTCTTTTCTTTTCTTTTCTTTTCTTTTCTTTTCTTTTCTTTTCTTTTCTTTTCTTTCTTTTCTTTCTCCTTCCTTCCTTCCTTCCTTCCCTTTCTCTCTTTCTCTCTTTCTTTCTTTCTCTCTCTGTCTCTCTGTTATTCCCATCTCTGTCTGCCTGTCCTCACACCCCTTCACCATACTATAACATAGTATGCTAAAGTGAAACAATTCAGAGAGTATTGTTCCAATCATACATGCATTTATTAGAAAGAAGGCACAGAAAATATGAAAATTCAAAGGAGTTTTAGGAGTTGTTTCTGGGATGTAATATTAATTAGGACATGACATACACTAGATAACTACTGCTAGAGAATCCATTAAAAACACATACCCACAAAGACGTACACACTACCTTACTCACAATGTCTGTGTATATATATATACATAAACATGTATTTTAAAGTAAATATAGAAATATAACTAAGATATATCATGTTATGTCAATAATAATCAAAACACAGTAGAACAATCTGAAAATCTCTGAATTAATTTCACATAGCTAATTATTTCAAGATCCTAAATATTTTTATTCATTAAAATAAAGACTAATTTGTGATTTTTCTCCATATCTGATCTTGCAAACATTCCAAAACTAGTCATGAGCATTTTAATTTAATATCAATATAATTATTTTCACAAGTTCAGTTAGAATCATTTCTCTTTACATGGAAGCCATGGAAATGTTAATTCAGTTGCCAAGGTTTGACAAAAGATACCGTTTTTGACAAAATGGATAAATCTAGAGGATATTATGCTAAGTAAATTAAGCAAGTACAAGACGGGCAAATATTTTTTGATTCCACTTATATTAGTTAAGTAAAATAGGCAAACTAATTGAAGCAGACAATAAAATAGTGTTTTCCAGGGGTTTGGGAGAGAGAGAAATTGGGAGTTGTTGCTCAGTGGGTATAAAGTTTCACTTATGTTTATGAATAAGCCTAGTGATTTCCTCTACAATATAATGCCTATGGTTAACAACGTGGTATTGTACACTTAATAATGTGCTAAGAGGGTAAATCTCAAGCATTATTACCATCAAAAACAAAGAGTGACAAAGAGAGCTTTTGTAGGTGATGGATATGTTTATTACGTTCACTGTTATAATGACAGCATCATGGGTGCATGCATATGTTCAAACTCAACAATTTATATATATATATGTGTGTGTATGTAAAAATACTTGCAGGCTTTTTATATCAATTGTACTTCAATAAAGCTATTAAAATTATATGCATCTATTTTTGAAATTTATATGATGCATTTCTTACATCGATGTACAAATTATTTCTCTACAAGAAATCAAATAATTCATTGAGATATCGGGGAAAATGGTATTATGGTTTTTATTTGAATTGATGATCAAACATTTCACAGAGAAAAACACAAATATAGCGAAATAGTATTTCCTAGATCAGACAGAAATTTATTTAAATTTTAAACTCTATATCTGATTCTTAAAATTACTTCCCACAAAAAGAGATAAAAGTTCAAAATCCAGGTTTCCTTTAACACTGCAAATTTTTACTTGCACTGTTTTCAGAAAGTTGTATCAATATAAATAACAGAGGACATTTTGATCTTATGGACCGAAACCCAGCTTCTGTCTATAATATATATAAAAAAAAAAAAACAAGTGAATGCCTTACTTAATCCATCACCCAGGCTCTATAATAATGGATTTTCTTAAATACAGTGGGAAGCCTGTGAGCAGCACTAGAGGAAATCATGTTATCATTTCAATCATCTATCAATGAGTTTAAAATTTTGGTAAAAGATTGAGGTGACAAGGTCTGGCTTCCATTATGTAATGATAGCTAGATATGTAATGATAACTCCTATCTCTGTCACTAGGCTTTCTTTTCCAAGCTAAGTACAGTTTAAAATTTGGAAACAGCATATTTCTTTAGAGAGAGATGGCACAGATCAAAAGGAGTCTACCTACATTTTGACTGTAGAAAAAAGGAAAGACCAAAAGTCAGTTCGTACAATTGGAACAAAAGTCAGTCCAAAAAAGTTGGGACATAAGTCTTGGAACTTAATGTCTCCTGGCTTGTACATGGAGAACACAGCATAATTAAGCTACTTTTGAATAACCCTATAAAAACTTTAACATTCTGAGGTGAAGAAGAAGTAGACAGATTTAATCTTGAATAAAACTGACTAGATTCAGTTTAACCTATAAAAAAAGAAAGTCTTTTTTCTATAAAGTCTTAGAGTTGCTTTTTTAAAAGTAATATATAAGATCATCCTGTGCTTTTTTTAAAAATCAGGTTTGAATATTAACAGTCTTTTGTGTTTTCATATAAATTTAAAGATTTTTTTCAATTCTCTAAGAAATACCATAGGAATTTAATAGAGATTGCAATAAGTCCATTAATCACTGTCAGAAGTACAGACATTTTAATAATATGAATGTTCATCTGGTTTAGCAAAGATACTCCATCTGACATACAGGATGCCAGTGGAGCAACTACTTGGTGGAAATTGCAGGAGTCCACTACCAGACTCTAGGATCTATTGGATTTTGCCATGGTCAGACTTTTAATCAAAGATGTAATGGAGCCCATCATCCTGCATCCTTTATACCTTCAAGGTATTTAATTTTCACAATCCCCAGGCATGTAATGCAATATTATTTTCCATTTTCTGGGCCACCTGACATCTGTGGTAATGGAGAGATGAAGAAGCTTCATGTATCTAGTGAATTGAAGTGTTGTCTTCCCCAAAAATATGTCCAGTGAGTAACCTCCAGAATCTATTAAAGTGACTTTATTGGAGAAAAGATCTTTGCAGATGTATGTAAAAAAAGAAAATCAAGACAAATTTATTCTGGATTTATGATGTGCTCTAAATCCAATGAAAGATATCTTTATAAGGAGAAAGGTAGGAGGATCCCTTGAGGCCAGGAATTCAAGACCAGCCAAGTCAACATAGCAAGACACAGTTTCTACAAAAAATTAAAAACAAACAAAGAAATAAGTTTTTTTGAAAAGAATAAAGGCAGGAGAAAATCAGGAAGAAAGAAAAGAAAAGATGATGCTGAGGAAAGAGAAGCTGGAGAGAAGCCACAAGCCATGGGACTCCAAGAATTGTCAGCAACCAATAAAGGCCAAGAGACAGGCATTGAATTGTTTTTCTCTTAGAGCCTCCAGAACAAATGAACCCTGAAAACACAGATTTTGACCTTCTGGCTTAGGTAGCTATCAGAGAATAACTTGTATTTTAAGCAGCCCAAGAAACTAATGCAAAGATAATCCACTTGGCCTTTCCCACTAAAATGACTTGTATCCAGGCACCAATGATACAATTTCATGGTTTTTCTAAAGAGAAAGTGGATCTACACAATTATGCATTTTGGAAATTGAGGAAATCATCAGTTATCCTAGGGATGTCACTGTCCCTTTCAGGAAAAAAAATATGGAATTAGTAGCATGTGAGTTTATTTGGCTTTACAGACTTTTTTTTCCCCGAAGGGCCTGGTGTCTTTGTCCGTAAATAAATTTCAGGTCTGAAAACACACTTAGGTCCAGACCCTTGACAATTTACTGTGATTTCTAGTGAGGATAGCTGCCCTCAACTTTTAGTATCCATTCTTGAACTCTTCTGGTATCACAGATTGAGAAATTCCCTTGCTCACCTATCTATTTTGTCCCTAGTGCTGTCTTCTATTACTATGTACACAGCTTTCTAAATTAGATCTTTCTGATAACACCCCAGTCTTAGTGCTCATGTGTATTATGGCCATCTGCCTTCTGAAGGTCTCTATTATTTCAATATCTGATCATAAATAATACCATTGAGATTGGTTTGGTAAGCCCCAAAAGACCTAGTCCTCAGAGGATAGACGTGTTGAATATTCATTATAACTTCAGCAAATATTTGATAGATTTCCAGCACTGTATAAGATGTCTATGTTAATATATCCACTATCATAAGCCTTCTGATTCCCTCTTTCATTCACTGCCAAGGCCTTTCCAGCACACAAGTTTCATTTTGTAGTAGCCATAGTTTTTCCCAAGATTATGAAGGTATCTTAGTAGTAGCCTGTTACCACTACCTTCTGAAGTTTGAGCACAACTATTAAATTCTATTTCCTTTGAGAGTGCTTCAAAACAAAAAAGGAAAGTGATGTTGAACTTTTTGAAAGCCTTTGCTGCATCTATTGAAATGGTCATGATGTATTTCTTTTTAGTCCTAGGTATGTGATGAATCACATTTATTTATTTGCATATGTTTAAAGAATCTTGCATCCTAAGAATAATGCCTACTTGATTGTGGTGGTTAGGTTTTGATGTGCTGCTGAATTCGACACGAAACTGCTTGAGGATTCTGTGTCTATATTCATGATAGATATTGGCCTGATGTTTTCTTTTCTTCCTGTGTCTCTGCAAGGTTTTGGTATCAGAGCAATCTTGGCCTCATTGAATGAGTTAAGGAGGAGTCCCTCCTCCTCAATTTGTTGAAATAGTTTCAGTAGGATGGCTAGTATTTCTTTTCATATGTATAAAAGGATTTGGCTGTGAATCTATCTGAATCAGGTCTTTTTTGTTTGCCGGACTTTATATTACTGATTCAGTTTTGTAACTCACTTTGGGTCAGTTCAGGGTTTCTATTTCTACCTGGTTCAACTTTGAGAGGATGTAGGTGTCCAGAAATTGATCTGCTTCTTCGAGGTTTTTAAGTTTGTGTGCACAGAGATGGTCATAATGGTCTTTGCAGGTAGTTTGTTTTTCCTGGGGTTGATGATCTCCTCTTTGTCATTTCTGAGTGTGTTTATTTGGACATCTCTTTTATTCTCAGTACTTACCAAGAAACAATTGACTAAAATGCACTATGTTGAGTGGAAAGCACCGTCATAACAATTCAGTTGCCATAGCAGAGTTCCAAAGTGAATTTCAATAGCGCTGCATTTGTATCAATAAGTATGCACATTTTTAAAACTTTCTAAC
>JAKGGE010000833.1:0-32981 GCA_023748175.1 Hoolock leuconedys
AGAAACAATTGACTAAAATGCACTATGTTGAGTGGAAAGCACCGTCATAACAATTCAGTTGCCATAGCAGAGTTCCAAAGTGAATTTCAATAGCGCTGCATTTGTATCAATAAGTATGCACATTTTTAAAACTTTCTAACAATATAGTCTTTGGGTTTGTTTTAGTTATGAGCCACATTCTTTACTTGATTGAACTCAGATTTGTCTTGACCCTATTGCCATATAGTACTCACCTTATAACTATGTAACTTTCATAATATATCTGTTTGTGTGCAATATGGAAGCTGTGAGTGGATTCACTAGCTTTTGGTTTGATTAACATTATTGTGTGTGTATATGTGTATATGTATATATAAGGACCAAATTCTTAGCTTACTTACACTGTTGCTAGTGTAAACATTTTACTGAATTTTACAGGGCACAAGTATGGAATTACTTCATGAAATTCATGGTAATGTTTCCATAAATTATTGCATTAATATGAAAATTACCATTTTAATTATGAAGTCCATCGGTATTGACAGAAGAAGTTACAGTGAAGTGCTAAAACCACATTATATGGTGGTATATTTTTACTGGGTTATATAGTAAATCAAATGTACATGTCATTGTGATACTTTTATGTGTTAAAACATGGTAGTGTCACATTTTCTGGGCCCACCATGAAAATAGTGTTACTCATGGCCACTCTGTTTGCCTCCTGCCTTGTTTACATTAAACAGGATATTTGGTAAATTTTTTGTATTGAATATTGTGTAGGTTACTGAGCAGTGTTACCAACGTCTGGAATTCTTGGTCCATCGGTGGAGAAACTCTTCAGATGGTCATTGTGTACCTACTCTCTCTTCAAAGGAAGTTTGTACGATCAAGTTCAACTTTCTGTGCTAACAATGCATGCAGGACTAAGAGGGATGATCTAAAATAAATAATGTAATTTAAACAAAACGTCTTATGTTTTTAATAAAATTCTAGTGAACATTTTATCAATGATAAATCTCAAACAATTCTTAACTTTTGCACCTAGCACACAAAGGGATATTGCACACTACAATCAATGGGTCTCTGTAGTATTCTAGGGAGAGAACAAAACAATATATCTATTTGTGGAGGAGATGTGTAGCTTGAAAAATTGCCCCAGGAAACCTCATATATATCCTCCACTTCCCATCTTAATAATCACTGCCCAAAGGAAAGGAATATCTCAGAAAAACAATTTTTTTTTTTTTTTTTTTTTTTTTTTTTTTTTTTTTTTGAGGCAGAGTCTCCTCTTCCCCAGGCTGGAATACAATGGCATCTACAGCCTCTGCCCACAGGGTTTCCAGTGATTCTCCTGCCCCAGCCTGCTGAGTAGCTGCTGGGATTACAGGTGTCTGCCACCATGTCCAGCTAATTTTGTATTTTTTAGTAGAGATGGGGTTTTACCATGTGTTGATCAGGCTGGTCTTGAACCTCTGACTTCCAGGTGATCCTGCCTCGGCCTCCCAAAGTGCTAGGATTACAGGTGTGAGCCATCTGGCTGACCCAGAAAAACAATTTATTCTAAGCATTATTTCTTAGTATTTTTTTAACACATATTAAAACTTTCTTTTTTAGCTGACACTTAAAACAATTAGACTCTAGACTTACCCTGTTCACTTGAGGTATTTGCCAGGGTTCTGAATAGGAAACAAAGAAACATGTACTTTAGCACAGCCAGAAGAGAGAGAAAAATCCAGTGATTACTCCCAACTTCCGAAGATTCTTTTCAAAATCACTTTAGGCGAGGAAATAAAGATGATAGTTTGAGAAAGGATGGAAGTTACCCTTCAAAAGAAGCTACTTCAAAGAAAACTGCGTTTTATGGGAATGCATAGTGGATCCCCAGTCAAAACCTGCTTCAAACTGTTGGAATTTAGCAGTGTTTTAGCCTGAAAACTAGTAATCCCAAGGGAATTTAAAAATTAACATAAAACTGTAAAAATTGAAGTTTTGCTGAATTAACTCAGAGTAAAAATCTATACCTCTTTTCAAAAAAAAAAAATAGATAAACAAGCAGAAACACTGCATGTAGAGTTTGTTTAAGCTATGAATGATGCAGAAGAAATGGAGTGTTTTATAGTTGTTCTTATGGCAATAAGAAGTTGTTCACCTAGGGACTACCTTGCAGAAAGTCAGTTTTCTGTTTGTTGTTTTTTAATTTAATTCATGTTCAGGATACATATGCAGGATGTGTAGGTTTTGTTATATATAGATAAATGTATTGCCATGGTTGTTTTGCTGCACCTATCAACCCATCACAGGTATTAAACCCATTCTTTAGCTATTTTCCTGATGCTCTCCTCCCACTGTAGCACAGGCCCCGGGTGTGTGTTGTTTCCCTCCTATGTCCATATGCTTTCATTGTTCAGCTCCCACTTATAAGTGAGAACAATGCAGGTGTTTGGTTTTCTGTTCCTGCATTAGTTTGCTGAGGATAGTGGCGTCCAGCTCTATCCATGCCTCTACAAAGGACATGATCTCCTTCCTTTTTATAACTGCATGAGTATTCCATGGTGTATGTACACTACATTTTTTCTTTATCAATCCTATCATTGATGGAGCATTTGGGTTGATTCCAGAAAATCAGTTTTTAACTTTGTTGGTAATATACCCACACTACCACCTCAGGAGATCCATCTAAGCCTGTTTCATTCATATACACTACTCTCATTGATTTGACTAGTATTGGGCATTAGAAATTTCTCCTGTTATATCATTTCTATAAATGTATCAGAAATAGGACATCCACAAACCAAACAAGAATTTTTGTTTATTTAACACATTTCTCAAGAGCTTTCTATGGGTGGGTATTAAGGTGCTGGGAAAACAAAAAAATGATTTCAGCCCTGAAGTCAGTCTTGGTGTGGTGCTTACAAAATAAATTACGAATTGCACACTGGTGAACACTGTTAGAGAAACAAGACCAAAGGTGTGAGCCAGGGAAAGGAAGGAAGATGGCAAATCATCTGGGCGGGAAGATCTGAAACTCGAAGCCTTGCCTGCATATTCTTGCACAAGTATATGTTATATATGTATTATTCTTACATTTAGGTTATAGTCTTACTTTTTTTGAGATATACCAGATAGTCTCAAGTTATAGCAAGGGGCAAAAGGCCAGGCTGGCGGTAGCTCGCCTGTAATCCTAGCACTTTGGGAGGCCCAGAGACAGGTGGATTACTTGAGGTCAGGAGTTTGAGACCAGCCTGGCCAACATGGTGAAACTCCCGTCTTGCACTAAGAAACTACAAAGTGGCAGGCATGGTGTACGTGCCTGTAATCCCAGCTACTCTGGAGGCTGGGGGCAGGAGACTCGCTTGAACCAGGGAGGTGGAGGTTGCAGTGAGCCAGAGATCGCATGCACTGCACTCCCAGCCTGGGCATGAGTGAGACTCCATCTCAAAAAAAAAAAAAAGAAAGTTATGAAAAATGACAACAGAGTCAACCTGGCCAGAAACTTCTGCATCTATCGTATTTGCCATGCTTAACTGTGGCCTTTCACTTCATTCTGATGTTGGTATAAAGCACTAGCCCAAAGAACAGTGCTTTGGGCCCATATTACCTCTCAGCTGATGAATAGCAATTAGCTTGTGATTTATTCTCTCTAAAACTATAGTATAGTGAGAAGGCCACATAGTCAACTGAAATACTAAAACCAAAAGATTAAATTGGACTTTTAAAATGACCAAACATTAGGGTAAAGATTTGGTTCAGCTAAAGCATTTGTAGAACCAAGCCTTTTCTCACTTACTTTTAACTCAGTGCTCTTTTGACAGCATTATTTATTCTCTCCTGGTTTGGGGCACAAAGCAGCTTGCATATCCAATTAAGAAGAGAACCAACCTAGGCTGATGGAGATGGGTGGGGAGATGAATTCAGAAACCCGCGTGCCAGATATGCATGGAGATAGGATGTGTAGACCTCCCACTGGGTTATCATCCCCACAGCTCCCACCCATTCCTAAGCCTGAGTCCAGGCTAGAAATCCTAAGCCTGGAGTCAGGCTAGAATGCAGATTGGACAGGCCAGAGCTCACTCCTGCCAGGGGAGCAAGATCAGAGACTTCTGCTTCCTTCATACCTAGTCTTCCTGAGGGGTGGCTTCAGGGAATTACCTGATTTCCCAATGCGGTGTGCTTTATAAATTTTTTTGGAACTGGGTCTTGCTCTGTCACCCAGGCTGGAGTGCAGTGGCACTATCAGCTCACTGCAACCCTCAGCTCCATTCTGCCTCCAGCCTCCTGAGTGGTTGGGATTACAGGCCCGGGTGCCCACCCGTGGCCAGCTATTTTTATTTTTTTTGTAGAATGCGTTCTGCTTGCCCAGGCTTATGATTTTTATATTACGACTTTCCTCTTCACTCCCTAGTTCATGGGTTTAATCCCAGGCCACAGACCAGTACCGGTCATTGGCGGTTGGGAACTGGGCTGCATAGCAGGAGGTGTGACAGGCGACCACCTGAGCTCCGCCTCCTGTCAGATCAGCAGCAACATTCGATTCTCATAGGAGCATTAACCCTACTGTAAACTTGCATCACGGGGGATCTAGGTTAATGCAGCTCATATAAAAAATCTAACTAATGCCTTATGGATCTCAGGTTGAACCGTTGCATCGGAAATCATCCCCAAGTCCGTGCAAAATTGTTTTCATGAAACCAGTCCCTGGTGCCAGAGGTTGGGGACCACTGCTCTAGTTGGACTAGTCAGTATATTGAGGAACTGACAGGGAGTCTTTTAAAAAAGTGGGGAATATATATATTTTTTAATATTAGGTAATACTTTATACTTCTTGATTGAAGAACCACGTCACTTACATGAAGGTAAAACCTAGCAGAACTGCCAGAAATCTAAATACCACCATGGGTCACTTTGCTCTTGTATCAGAGTAAGGGGAAAGGGAAGATATCCTTACGATTTTTTGTAGCTGTAAGTTCATAATGGTACCCATGTTGTGATGTGCATTCATTTGCATAATGATCACACTGTAGTTTCTTCCAATGATATTGCTAAAGGTGTCGGGATGGTATTCAGTTTAGAGGATCCAAACAAGCCAGGAACATGACCTGGGTCTGACAGCCACTCTTTTCAAGGCTGAGAACTATAATCATAATTTACAACTGAAAAGCTAGATGTGGTTTCAGAAGAAAGAACAAAGAACACACAACCTGTGGGATTAGGCAAGACAAGCAAAAGCATCTCAAGGCTGTGTTTTACCTCCAGGCGATTGATTTATGAGTGGAATCATAAAATCAATTTTACTATAATGCAGAAAGATGAGATGGCCACACAAATTCACTATACTCTGGATAAAGCTATATTTCAAATCCCTGAAGATGAGATTCATTTATATAATAACATGAGAAATATTCCTTATTCCACTCACAAGTAGAATAGCACGTAGGGTTTTAATTGATTAAATTCCCAAAGGAGCCATGTACTGGAGATTTCTAGGAGAAACAAATTAATGTTCCCTTAAACATTATTCTTCCATGTTTAAAGTATGCTCTTCTACTTAATCTCTTTATCCTGTTGCTCTTATCAACAATGTAGCAAGTCTAGAGCATTTATGGTTCTATATTCTTTGTGGGCTGCTTTAATTCTTTGTACCTTGATCTTTATTTCCATTTGTTTTAGAAATGATTAGAAAATAGACTATCATTTCCTTAAGCTGCATTGATGTTGGGCTCCCACAGAAATGGAGTTGAAGAAAACACCTACTTTTAAAATAAAATGTTACACCTCATTAGTAATGTAGCTTGGACTCCTTGACAACAAACAGGTTCCATTTCATAAAGACTTACATTTTCCATAAAATGATCCAATGTCATGCAGCTTCAAGTAAGCCTTTCCCTGAAAATACTGTTGGCAAGGTACATATAAACTCATTGAATTTGGGTTCAAAACCACATCCTAAATATAATAAAAGCTATAAATCACAAACGTGCATAAGAAATTTCTAGGTGTGTTTTCTTTGGAATTTGACATTGAAATAAAAATAATTTTGCACAGTGGTTAATGGTTGGAGTCTTTTGATGCATAGCATATATTATAATTTACATTCATTGAGCTCAATTATTTCAAAGAAATAACTCAGAAATTGCTGATATACATCTTGCAAAGTAGTGTTGCTCATTATCATTTTTATTTCAATGGAAAGGGAAAAGACTAGGGAAGTGTAATTAATTTGACATAGATAATTCCGGGCTGAGCATTTTAATATCAACACCATTTTAAAGGGTGGTTATTAAAATTTCTTTGTCCTCATTTTACAGCTTGCCATTGCTATACTCTGATATAAGACCATTGTGTTTAGCCCTTCCTCCAGAGTGATCCTGTGTAATCAATCATTCAGCTAATACCATTAACTTCTTCTAACAGAGATGCTGACTGTCTTATTAGGTTAAGAAGATGTTGGATAGGCGCCAAATGCTGAGTTTTCTACTGATTCCTGTGTTATTTTAAAGACCTTGCTTTATCTACAAACTCTTCAGAAATCCTTACATCACCATGGAAACTGATCCCCTGCTACTCTTAACAATGATTTTAAATAAAAAAAAAAAAATATATATATATATATATATATATATTTTACACAGGGAGCAGTTAGGCTCCCCCTCAATTTTCTACCTCTAAATCAGAGCACCGTGGTAGAAGCTACTCCCACTTATACCGCAGGCAGGCTCTATTCTCTCTTGACCTTGGGACTTTCTAAATGATCCTGCCTGGAGTGGAAAAAACTTTTCAATAGACACATAAAACCACTACAATTGGAGTGCTGGTTTCATAGAATGTTGGGGTCACAGGGTCCAAAATGTGTGTATTATGCGAAGGCTATAGCCAACATCACCAGTGATGTTCAACAGATATTCACTAAATCTTGTAGCCCAGGGCTCTGATGAGGAGGGATTTCAATAAGTCCCTGTCTTGGAAGGTTTGCTTTTGCAAAGTACAAGGAGAAGGCAAGTTCAGTGGGGCTTACTAAGCTCTTGTCCTTCCAAATCTACTCCTCTGTGTACTGCTTTGTGTGTTGCTAGGCTGGGATGCTTTCTACAGACGTTTCCTTTACTAACTGGCTTTCTGTTATTACATTTGGCTAATAGGGCTCAGAAGGGGAACAGGAGGGAAGAAGCAACTTCCCCTTCCTTTGAAGTTATTGTTCCTATCTGTATCACCTCAGCAATGGTCCATAGCAATTGATTTTAGCCTCCACATATATATATATATATACATACATATACATATATATAATTTTATTTTTAATTGTATATACAAATATATGTTTTAAATATGTAATACATATACAGTTATATATATACTATATATATATACACTATATATATATATATACACGCATATATATAGTATATATACACACACACACATTTTAAACTGGGTGTCTGTTTCTATGTTGCCAGGCTGGAGTGCAGTGAGCGATCATAGCACGCAGCCTTGAACTCCTAGACAATGTAATCTTCCTGCGGTCTCTCAGTGGCTGGGACTACAGGATCATGCCACTGAGCCTGGCCCAGGCTCTGCATTCTTTAAACCCTCCTAGAACCAGCCTCCTCTGTGGTGTCCAAATCCTGCAGCAACAGCAGCTGAGCCCCCCTCTCAGAGACCAGAGCTCTACATTTCTAGCCCTGGCCTAAGCTTCAACTCTGCAGCCTCTTCCTTTGTTCTGTCAGCCCCAGTGGTAGTAGCTGCCTCCTGGGTTGTATTTCTGGATTACCTCAGTGAATAATCCATTTTCCCTCCCACTCTATTGCTTCAACAGTGTAACCAACTCCATATGGAAATTCCCTGCTGAAACCTCTGTACATAATAGCTGTTTTCCTGACTAGACCCGTCTCAGTGGCAGCATCTTCCACTGTTAACCCCCAGATCCTGGCAGGGGATCACCTGGGGCTTTCCAGGAGGCTGGTACTCCCCCCTCATTAATATATTTCTTGTTACCTCAGAGAAGAGATTGTCACCTGCACCCCATCAGGAGACATGGCTGGGTGTTCATGCCCCATGTAAATTTGCATTCCCTATCTCCCTAAATCTATGGATTGTTTTTTCTACGACCCAGGAATTTGTCATCTCAGCTCTCACTGAATGTAGGCCACCAATAAATATATTTTATTGACTCAGCTAAGAAAACTGTTAGAGCCACTTCCAGGTGGATGAGCTAACACAGTAAGTCAGACTCCTGATAAATTCCACCCAAGTCATACATTGGCCTGATTTAATGTTATATTTTATCTTCCTTTGACACTTCTCACAATCCTCCAGATTTCTGCCTAAATCAATTAGCAAGATGTTGTCATTCATTTGAATAAAGCTAATTCTTCCCAGGTCAGACTTCACTTTTTTTTCCCCTGGAACATGCTAAGATCTGACTCTAATTATCATTAGCTTCTACTGTCAGAGGAAGCCCGGGTTCAAGATTTTCAGCTTTTATTCACATCTGCAGATGTGACCATTCAAAATCCTAGAGGCCCCTCCCACTTAATCAATGCATTTTTCTCATAAGAGTCAAGGGAGCAAGTCTAACAGGTTCAACATTTGGTATTTTATAGCCACTAATTTTAGTATGTTTTTTTTGTGTAAGAGATTATTTTGACTAAAAAAAAACATTATTTAGGGCTGCCATGCATTCTGATTACTCTGTTTTAGACTTGTAATTTAGAGTAAACCTAGGCTGGTGATTTCCCCTTTCTGTAATCTCTCCAGTTAGAAGATGCCATCCCACTCCAATGCTTTGTAGTCGTAATTACCACTGCCATTAGGGATAATCCAGGGACAATGACAGTTTATGCCCACAATGTCCTTTTCATTCTTGTGAAAAATGGTCCCACAGACACTTGATTCCATAGGCATTTCATCTCAATCAATCACTGGTGACAATCACTATGCCTCCCAAATGCAATGGAGTTACTAGCATAGCAATTCCCATTGAAAAGATCTCAGCCCAGCATTTAAAACCAAGCACATAATCAAATCAATCTCCAAAATGCCCATCCCTGAGGGCCTATTCCTGGTACCAAGCACTGTAACAGGCACAGCTCAGTTTGGAAACAGAAACCACAAGGCGGCTTTCTCAACAGGTGAGGAAATTTATACAGGCGCAATGGGTGTTGGAGGCTGGGACTATAAAAGCAGGAACATTAGTGTAATACTGCTAAAAAACAGCAGGAAGCAGCACCACTCCTGTGCTGGAGGATTCAAAGGAAAGGAGTTGAGATGATCAGAACCTAGAAGGTTAGGGGATGCCCTGCAGAGCTGGTGCTCCGTGACCCCTGAGAGTGAAGTTGTTATCAGGCTTTCTGCAGTGTCTGCAGCTTCTTCTTAAGAGTTTCCATGTTTTGTTGGGATTTTGGCAGTTTTGAGGAGAGTATTGGCTGGGCATTTTTGTAGGATGCCCTGTATTGGAATTAGTCTGATGTTTTCCTCATGATTAGACTGGGATTGTGGATGTCAGAGAAACTAATACAGAGATAAAAGTGTGTGATTTTAGTCATATCTTATCAAGAGTACACACTGTCAGCATGATGTCGGGCTTGATCCCTGGCTGAAATAGTATTTCTGTCAGGTTTCTCCACTGTAAAGTTATTCTTTCCCTCCATTTCCACATACTGTGTTTCGAAGCAAAGTCATCATAAATAGCTCATACTCAGAAGTGTGAGTTAATACTGTACCTTTTTGAGTGTGGAGTATTCGCAAAAAAAAACTGTTTGGAATTATTCTTGCAAGGAAGATTTGTGTCCTGTAAACCCCGTTTATCCAATCATTTATATCAGCAACTCATGACAGTTTATCTTATACTTTAAGCTATAATCTAACACTATTTCATTGGTTTTGTTGATCAAATTGTTCCAGCTTTGGCCTCTGGGAACAGTTTCAGTTGGTTCCTGTGTTTCTTAACATGCACCCCACTCACGGCAGTGGGTGTTTTGTTTACTTTTTTTTGTTTTTTTAGTACTTCCTGCCTCTCTTGAGATTAAAATACTCCCCAGCTCATCTCCTATGTTTCCTGCCCCGTCCTAGATCAGCTATTTCCAAGATACATCAGAGTCTTTAAAAACACTGAGTTATTTAGGAATATTCAGGAGGTGGGAAAAAATCCCAAGTTCTATAGCACTGCATTGGACTTTGGCATGCCAGGTGTTTCTGGGTCCAGATAGCTGAGGAAAGTGGTATTGGACCGACACTCATGGGTATTTATAAAGCCTTTCAACCTAAGCACTCTGAAGATAGGGTAGAGGACATGATATGCTAACAAACTTTCCAGAATGAATGACTGAGGGAGCAGCCGAACATGTTTGGAGACAAGAGTGTCTATGTTAGCAGAAGGGAAACATTCTATAGTCATCAATACCATACACCCAACAGTTGCAGCCACACAAAAGACTTACTTTAGATTTTTTTTTCCCAAAGGAATCACATCCCAACAGGTTAAAAGAATTTGATATCTCAAAATACAGCTATACACCTGTGTCCCATTACTTATAGCACACACTAGGAATGATTACTTTTACAAATCCTGTAATTAGCTCGCACCAGCACACTATATTGCATTATCTCTTTGTGCTAAAATATTAACTTGCTAATGATGAGTACTACAAAATCACAACTACAAATTGTAATAACCTATTTGTATTCTTTCGTTTTTCTTTTGGAGATGGAGTTTCGGGCTTCTTGCCCAAGCTGGAGTAATACAATGGCACCATCTTAGCTCATCGCAACCTCTGCCTCCCGAAGTCTGCCACTCCTTTTGCTCCCCTGCCCCGAAAGTAGTTGGATTACATGCTGTGCCACCACGCTTCCACTTTTTTGTGTTTTAGTGAAAGTAAATGGGCTCTCACATGTTAGCCAGGCTGGTCTCTAACTCCTGGACTCAGGGTGATCTCACCCGCCTCTGCCTCCCAAAGTGCTGGGATTACAGGCGTGAGCTCATCGCCCAGCCGAATTTTTTTTTCATTTTAAAATTACTAGGAGACTCAAAAGAGAGGTGACTGGGCTCTCTAGGCCACAGAGGCCCTTGGATATAGATTTTCTTCTTGACAGAAGCGGTTTGCTTAAATCTGCACAGATGAACACAATTATTGTAAAATAGGAAACCCACGTTGGTTTTGTAATATTCAGGTTTGCTCTGGCAAAGTGGGCAGTGCCTGGGTGTATATCTTCAGCTGTATCTTGAAAAGCTCTTGGTTCCGAAGCTTTGCTTGCATGTCAAGAGGCGCCGCTAAGTGCTGTTGCCACCTGGGATCAGGCTGCTCTGCAGCCCCTGACGGCCCACCCAGGGAAGGAAGGCCGCCGGCGGGAGGCAGGAAAGGCAGCTGTGTGGGAGGGACTGCTGTGGATTCTACCCAGATTTGGTTCTGATCTCATGTTTCTTACCCGCTAATTGATCATTTCTCCTTGCCGTCCCAGGAGGAGTGAGGGCATTGCCTGGATTCAGAGGAGAAAACCCCCCCCAAGAAAGGGCTTTCTGGTGTTCTGCGGCAAAGGATCAGTGTCGAGAATTTGCATGAGAAAGAAGCAGGGAGGAAAATAGCCAGACAGGGAGCCTTGCTGTTTTGGGACCCAGACTTTGAGGGAGTAGGATTGAGGTTGAGGCCCAGATTAGTTTAGGAATTTGTGGTTAGAGAGACAGGAGGATGCTTAAAACCCAGAATGGGAGGTTTCAGTGAGCCAAGATTGCGCCATTGCACTCAAGCCTGGCAACTGAGCCAGACTCTGTCGAAGGAAAGACAAAGAAAGAAAGGGGGGGGGAAGGAAAGGAAAGGAAAGAAAGAAGAAGAAAGAAAGAAAGAGAAAGAGAGAAAGAAAGAAAGAGAAAGAGAGAGAGAGAAAGAAAGAATGAGAGAGAAAGAGAAAGAAAAGGAAAGAAAGAAGAAAGAAGAAAAGCTCTAGAACGAAAAAAGGAGTCGTGAAAGAGACCTGAGAGGAAAGCAGAAAAGACCCTTGGCCCCACCCTCCGCCACCCGTGGGAAGGCTTGCCTTGCGGCTCTGGCTCACTGGTCCCAGCCTCCTCCCCCCCCCCACTCTCTCTCTCTTCCTTCCATTGCTTCCACCTGACTCAACCCCTTCCTTATAGGGAGAACAGGCGTCCCAGTGAGGCGGGACCAGGTGGCTAACACCTTCTCTGGTCCCAGGACCAGACCCCAATGCAGGATTTGGCTTGTCTCTGTGACAGCTCCTCCCCATCGCCGCAAAATAGTGGGTACCACTGCAGTCCAGGCTCCATCACTGCCCAGTCATGGTGCTTGAAAACCCCGCCATCACCCCCCCAGCCTCAAAGGCTTCCCCATCTGTGCAAAATGGGATGGTACCATCTATCACAGAGGCTGGTAAGTGACCGAATGAGGGCACAGTCCTCCTTCCACACCTGCCACGGGTAGGTGCTGCACGGCAGGGGCTCCCTGGCACACTGCTTCCTCAGAACCCTCTTGGGGTTCCTAGGCCTCTTTGGAACCAGGAATTGATAGGAATGGTGGACCCGGGCCGGGAGCTTTCTGGACAAGTTTCCCAGGGGCTCAGATGACTCCCCATTATTTACAGATTCTTTCTCACCTGCCAGGCCCTGGGGCTAGGACTCAGCATGGCCCCCAGTCTGCCCGCCACCCTGGTGAGAGTTTGTTCCCACGCAAGCCACCTCCCCCACAGTGCACCCCACTCACTCTTGCACTCCGGGGCCTCCCTTATCATGTGGAAGGGGCTAAACAGAAATGCTCCCAGCCTCAGTGAATTTACACCTCCCTCCCTCCTATACCCCGTAACTTATTGACACATTTATTTTTTTTTCTGTTAAGTTGCGAGATAATTCCAGTTTTGCTCAGCCTTCCCAGTATTGATAGGCAATTCTGCAACTTTTATCTGCAACTGTTACTCCCTGACAGTCAAGGAACACATCTGAAGCTTTGTTTCCGTTTATGCCTCAGGCGTGTTGCCCGATACATCTGGGCGAGACAAACGTACCACAACAGACTCAAGGGAGCTTTCAAAGGCTGAAACGGGCTCAGAGCACCCCTGTTGCTTAGAGGAACAATCAATGGGAAGCAAGGGTGTACCCAGACCTCTCAACAGTTCCCGAGTGCTGTCACTGGAGACGTGTCTCCAAACAGTCTCTTTCCCACTGGGAACGCTGCCGAGGGTTCAGGTCAAACATTTGAATTTGAGGGCGGTTTCCCAAATTCATTCAATTAGCAAGAACAACTGGAACTCATGCAGCTCCGCTTCAAATCCCACCAAAACGGATTTTTTTTTTGCTATTAGCTGGAGACAACAAATTACTCAATATAGAATTTTGCATTCAATCAATTATACTGTCAGTATAATTATATAATTATAATTATATATAATTCTCGTCCCTGGCTGAAGATTAGAATCACCTACAAAGGGATTAAAAACTACTTAATAGTTCGGGCCCCACAAAAGGCCAGTTAAATACATCAGAATCTGGAGATGGAGCAGAGACTGTATATTTTTAAAGCTCCCCAGGTGATTCTATTGTTGAACTACAAAATTCTAACTGAGACACATTGGTGGCAGGCCTGGGGGAAAGACTGGAAAATTTTAATTTTAGACAATTCTATCATGTTTTCTCCTGCAGTTAATTCAGAGACTGCCAGCCTAGTTCTGCAAAGGATCAGTGGTTGAGAATTCTGCATGAAGTCATCTGCTTGTGTCTGGGAAGCCCATTTCAAATAATAGCTTACCCTTAGAGAGCTAGCAGTTGTTAACACCTGTGTGTGAGATTATTTTATCAGATAATGAGATAGCTGGAAGTTCTGAGAAAATTGAGACCAGAGAAACAAAATTTTTTAAAGGGGAAGAGAGAAAATTTACCTTGGCTCCTTCCCCTATTCCGTTCCCAAATATCTTAGGCTTCTCTTTAATAGTCAATATTAAAAGCTAAAATAAAATTATCCTAGAGAATCCCTCTATTTCTATTCACATTTATATATTTTCTTTCAGTATTTCATACATATATTATTTTTAATCTAGCAAGGGTCTACATAATTTTGTCTTATCCTTTTTGCATAGCATTATAATGGTATTTCTTAGGGCTTGAAAAAAATTTTAAGCGGCCGGTAGCGGTGGCTCCGCTTGTAATCCAGCACTTTGGGAGGCCGAGGCGGGTGGATCCGCGGGTCCAAGGATACCGAACCACGGTGAAACCCGTCTCTACTAAAAATACAAAAAATTAGCCAGTGGTGTGAGCCTGTAGTCCCAGCTACTAGGAGGCTGAAGGGCAGGAGAATGGCGTGAACCCGGGGAGGCTTGCAGTGAGCGAGAATCGCGCCCTGCCACCTCTCCAACCTGGGTATGAAGCGAGACTCCGTCTCAAAAAAAAAGGTACCCCAGAAGCATTATAGACCCAGAGCTGCCTAGAATCATTTTGTGAACACCACGTCAAATCACATACAGGTAGACCGCGGAGGAGTCAGTTCGACACCCCACTGGCTAGAGGGAACTCACCAAAACTCCCTGGTAAGCAAGTTGGGTGTCCTCATCTGATCCAATGGCAGGCGAGGAGGACAGAGAGTGGGGGCAAGTCACTCACCAAAGAAGCTGCTGGAGCCCACTTGCATATCTTTATGGTTGGCCCGATGGGAATCAGGATGGTGAAGATCCTAAAGCAGAAAGCACTTGGCCAGGCGCAGTGAGCTGCCTCTGTAATCCCACAACTTTGGGAGGCGAAGCGTTGGTCCACCGAGGTCAGGAGTTCAAGACCAACCTAGCCAACATGCGGCGGGCTCCGATCTCTACTAAAAATACAAAATTAGCCAGGCATAATGGTGGGTGCCTGTAATTCCAGCTACTTGGGAGGCTGAGGCAGAGAACTGCTTGACCTGGGGCTGGGGAGGCTGCAGTGAGGAGCTGAGATTGTGCCACGGCTCAGCCTGGGTGACAGAGACTTAGTTTCAAAAAAAAAAAAAAAAAGAAAGAAAGAAAAGAAGCCTGGGCAGGTGGTGGCTCATGGGATTGGCCCTCTACAATCCTGTTCTTCCTAACTCTTTCTTGAGCTTTTTATAGGACCACACACTATGGTAGGAGCTATGTGGGCATCAGGGACAATACTCAAAGGAGCTAGAGTCCAAATGAGGAAACACCAACATATATGAAATGAGAAGTTAAATAATAGTAATATTTACTACATTTTACAGAGCAGCTATTATGTGCCACGTTTATTATTTTATTTACTCTTCAGAATCATTCTATAAGCAAGATACCAATATTCTATATTTATAGATAAAGAAAACTGAGGCTGAGAGAAATTACAGTCACATTTGTTAAAGGTAACTAGAATTTGAACTCAAACCAGACAAAGCCCTCACTATTTCACAGCACTGGGCAATCTCCCAGAGACTGCATTGTGATCTGATCTTAATGGAGGGAACAGACTCTCGAAATTGCGCATCATGCTTTACAGTGTCTCAAAAAACAAACAAAAAAATCAGCAAATCCTTTAATCCCCATTTTACCTCCCACTCCCTTGGGACATGGCAGGTAAGCTCAAAAATTAGGATTAGAGAGAGGACTAGTCTCATCTACAAAGAATGCAATTATACCACAGCCAGATGAATAAATCCATATGAATACTGAAATACGCACATACTCTGAGCACTAATACTTTTCCAAGAAAGGTATTAGCTAGTGTAGGAAAAAATGTCACTTCAAATACAGAGAGCATTTTATACTTGATTACCAAATTCCTGTCTATTTGAATCTCACAGAGTGGCAATCCCCTTTCTTTTACAATAACAGACAGTTGCTCGAAATGCCTCATAAGGAAGCGGTGGGCGTCGTCAACTGCAGGGCTTTGGTTTGCAGAGGGACAGCTTTACTGTTGTTTGTTTGTTTTGTTTTCTCAGACGGGTCTACGCTCTGTCCTTGGGCACGGTGCAGTGACCCTGCTGATTGCCACAGCGTAATCCAAGGCTGGACCTGCAGGAAGACTGACTGTTGCTTCCTTCAAGCCAATATTCTTCTTTATTTTTTGGACACAGGAGGCTCTGCGGTGTGCCCAGGCTGGACTTGAGCTCCGAGGCTCAAAGTTTTTCAAACTTCAGCCTCCCAAATAGCTGGGGAGCTACATACAGGTACACACCACCATGCCCAGCTAGCAAGCCAATATCTTTAAATATGTATTCCACACTTATTTAGAGGCATGACATCCGACATTCAGTGGAAGACAATAGTGGTGCTCTCAGCCTTTCCTCTGTTGCCTGTAACAATTTGCTCTTGCTCCAAACTCACACACTTCACTATACAACCACATGGTGCTTGATTCCCATTTACATGAAATGCCTAGAACAGACAAATCTATAGAGACAGAGGTAAACTTGGGCTTGCCTAAGGCTGGGGTTGGAGGCGGGAGAGTTGGAGATTTGATGGCTAAGGAAACAGGGCTTCTTTAAAGTGATAATGAAAATGTTCTAAAATTATAGAGATGGAAGCACAGCTCACGATGAATATATTAAAAACCACTGAACCATTACACTTCAAATGGTTGTTGTATAGTATGTAGATTACATCTTAATGAAACTGTTAAAAACCCTTCAGGCTGGGTGCAGTGGCTCCCGCCTGTAATCCCAGCTTTGGGAGGTCAAGGCAGAGTGGTCGCAGGAGGCCAGGAGTTGGAGATCAGCCATTTAAGCCAATATGGTGAAACCCATCTCTACAAAGATACAAAAAATAGCCAAGTGTGTTGGTGCACGCCTGTAATCCCAGCTACTCTGGTGGCTGAGGCAGGAGAATCCCCACTTGAACCTGGGAGGTGGAGGTTGCAGTGAGCGAGATCCAGCCACTGCACTCCAGCCTGGGCAACAGGAGGTGAGACTCCATCTCAACACTGCAGCACACACACACACACACACACACACACACAGATTCCTGGGCCCCTTCACTTGGGAATTCAACATGTGTTGCATGGATTGTAGATATCTGTATTTTTAAGGAAGCACTCCGAGTGATTCTGATGCTGTAGAGGGCATGAGACAGACATTTGGAAACCACCATCCAAGGCTTCGCTTCAGAGATATGACAAAAGCTTCTTTGTTTCCACATTTCCCTATCAGTCCAACTTCCTTGTAGAAGCAGCTTAACAGGGACCTTCCCTCAGCAAGACCATCTCAATTGTGTAGCTGATTCCATTTTACAGAGGCCAGTGGTAGCACAGTATAAACATAACAGAAAGCCTTGGAATATTGTCAAACTGCTGACCTGCTGGGCGCTCTTATTTGCTGGATGAATCTGGGACTTCAAACAATCACTGCGCTGGAACTAACCAGGGGGCTGTAAACATGCCTGCAAGTTCTCCCAGCTCCCCTTTCCAGACCCTGAAAGTTATCTCTTCGCAGTGGCCGAGTATTTTCCTTAGCTGGGTCCCCTGTTTATGCCTTTGATTTACAGAAGCTTCTCAACAAATAAACACAAGCTGACTGTCCGGGTCACAGCCTTTTGGAGAGCTTTCAAAGCCTTCAAGGCAGGGATAAACTGGAACAATATTTGGAAAATAATCCCAGTTATTTATCACTTTCCTGGGGGCTACAGAGGCAGCCCAGTTGGATCTTGGCCCCTCACCGGCACCCTATGGGGCAGACAGAACTTTATTAGCTACTTTCTGCATAGAGAGAGACTCAGAGAAGTTAAGAGGGTTGCTTTAAAGATTCCCCAGCTGGCCAGTAGGAACCTTGTCCAGGACCTTCATTTCCAGTTTCAAGGACCTGGGCTTGCTATGACGCCTAACAGCCATAAATATTTTGAAGCCTGCTGGGATGTAAGAGAACTTCAGAGATTTTAGCCCCCACCATTTAGCCACAGAGCCTGGGTTTATGGAGCCACTAATTCATTCTGACAGTGCCTGATCACCCACAGAGCCTCAGCAGGGACATCTACACATTTCAGGGATAGCTAGCTCAGGGAGTTCTCCCCTAATGCCCATTCTAGGCCATCTCAGAGCTCCTGCTAGACTGTCTCTCCCACCCTCAATTTCTCCTGGAAAAACCAAATATGACCAGGTTTATTTGCTTAAGCCAGGTGGCTCATCCATTTCCAAGACAGTCAAGACCTGGCCATTAAATCATGCTTGTGTTTGTCGTGCACACTCGAGTGTGTGTGTGTGTGTCTGTATATGTGTGTATGTGGGCTTTTGTTTGTTTGTAATGACTTGGGTTTAAAGAAGGCTGCTTTTGGATCTTCCTGTTTGGCCCGAGTGTGGGACACAAGCTAGAGGGAGCTTACTGACCTGAATCAGCACTGTGTCGCTGTGGAGTCTGTTACCCATAGGACAGAGAAGTTCCGCGGGCTTTAGGAGCAGCCTCGCTGGGTGGTAACTGTCACTCACCTCCCAGAAGCTAGAACTTCAGCAGCCACCTCCAGGCAGGCACCTCTCCAGTGAAGAATGAGGCAGTCTATCCCCAGACGTTTCCACTGTGTCTCTAGCTGCAGAAGTCTCTTGCGGCTGGAGAGCCCATGTGCTACGCTCCGTGCCTCTGTGATTTTCTCCACCCTCATCACAGCCCACGGTACATACCAGTGCTCACCTATGGATGAGAAAACAGGCTAAAGAGAGGAGAGGGGCACTAGAGAAATTCCTGTTAGTGCAGTGAGGACTACAAAGGACACACCAAGAAGTGCCAGACAGTGTTTGAAAGATTTCGTCTAGGGGGTCCAGAAATGCCTCGTGAGGCTGGGCAAGGTGGCTTCGCACCTGTCATGCATGTGTGGGATATGATGAGGTTTCTCTTTAAACATTATTCTAACACCAACACTGGGAGGCAAGGCAAGGCAAACCACTTGGCGTCAGGAGTTTGAAACCAATACAGCCAACATGGTGAAACCCGTCTCTACTAAAAGCCACAAAAAATTAGCCAAGGCATGTTGGTGTATGCCTGTAGTCCAAGCTACTTGGGAGGCTGAGGGCAGGAGGAATTGCTTGAATCCGAGGGAGGCAGAGGTTGCAGTGAGCCAAGATTGTGCCACTGCACTTTCCATTCTGGGTGACAGAGCAAGACTCTATCTCAAAAAAAAAGAAAAGAAAGAAAGAAAGAAAGAAACACCTCATGAACCTTGGTTCCTTTTTTTTCAGCTTGATCAGAAGGGATGACTAAGGAGGTTCATGAAGGTGCAAGAGCAGTGCCAAGGCAGGTGAAACAGCCAGGAGATGGGCTGGGACTGGTGAAAGTCTTGTGATGAAGGGTGGGACACTGGGCACTTAAAGGCACCAGCGATACGGGTAGAAGGAGACGCATTACCAGGAAAGGGACCAGAAGCCAGACTGGGGAAGGCCTTACAAGGTTAAAGATTTTGGACCATTTAGGTGACATTACAGGGTTAGTTTTTCAGATGAAACCTGGAATAGCGGGACCTTATATCCACTGTTCCTATGAGAAAATATTCCAGGTTTCACACACACCTGCTTTCCAAAGGGACTTTTGGAGCACATCAGCCTATTCATGGGATGAAGAGTGGCTTTGGACGTCAGTTCTCTCTTCTCATATCCACGTCTTCTCTTCCTATCCATTGTAAATTCTTTGAGCTCAAAGAGACACCATGCTTTGTAGAACATCCTCCCCTCACAACCCACTCATACAGCCTTATTTACTATTAAAGTAAACAATTTTTGATAAGAAGGATGGCATAAAAAGATACAAGGCATCTAATGGTTCTATACTGGATGAAAATAAATACAATATTATTCTATCCAAGCTTAACATGATATACAAAGAGATTTATTTTTTTGTTTTGTTTGCTTGTTTTGTTTTCTGAGACAAGTCTCACTCTGTCACCAGGCTGGGGGTGCAGCGACACGATCTCAGCTCACTGCAACCTCCGCCTCCCAGGTTCAAATGATTCTCTTGTCTCCAGCCTCCCAAGTAGCTGGGACTACGGGCATCAGGCCACCACCCCTGGCTAGTTTTTTGTGTTTTTAGTAGAGGCAGGTTTCTCCATGGTGGTCAGGCTGATCTCGAACTCCGACCTCAGGTAATCCACCATGCCAGCCTCTCCCAAAGTGAGGGGATTAGAGGTGTGAGCCACCATGCCTGGCCGATGTACAAGAGATTTTCTTAAACTGCAGGTCAAAGCAGTAGCCCTTAGAAAAGGTGTTGAATGGTAAAGAGACTGGTTTCCATCCTCCAAAAACAAAGAGAGATCCATCCTGATTACAGTGACATCATGTATGGAGTAATACATCCTATTTCACTAGATAATATGCAAGAATGAATTTACGACCTGCCTTATCACTGAAATTGCAGTGGGGGTTCAGTGGGATACACTAGGGATAAGAGTCAGGAAAACTCAACTAGTTGGTTTAATAAAAGCAAATTTCTGGGAAGGTTCTGGTATAATGAGGGAGAATGAGGGGAGATGGGATGTGGCAGAAAGCAGCTAACATGGTTAGAATGAGCCCTTCCAGGAGAAAGATCTCCTGAACAAAAATCAATGTCAACTATTGGAAGGCATCTGCTATTTACAGACATTGAGACTTGTTTCATTATAATGTTATTAGAAGAACACAGTGTGGTAAAATGAAAGTCACTTTTTTGGGGTCAGACAAAACCCCAGAGTTTAAACTGCTGATCTGCCACGTACTAGTGCTAAGAACGGCAAAATCACTTAAATTCTCTGAACCTCTTTCTTCTCAGCTGGGAAGAATTACCATTTAAGAGTTTAATGAGGAAGCGTGTATAAAACAAAATAGCTCTGTGCCAGACACTCACTAAGAGCTTAATAAATGTTATCCTTCCCTTCATTTGTCCGGGGAGCAGTGCTACCTGTATTAAATGAGCCAATGGCCAGGGAAGTGGTGGCTCACCTGTAATCCCTCACTTGGGAGGCTGAGGCAGGTGGATCACCTGAGGTCGGGGAGTTGAGAGACCAGCCTGACCAGCATGAGTAAACCAGTCTCTACTAAAATACAAAAAATTAGCTAGGTGTGATGGCTGTGTACCTGTAGACCCAGGTGCTCGGGAGGCTGAGGCAGAAAGCAGCTTGAGCAGGAGGCAGAGGTTGCAGTGAGCTGAAATAGCACCACTGCCCTCCAGCCTGGGTGACCCACGGCGAAATCCATCAAAAGCCAATATATGTAGAGTACTAGGACGGTATCTGATATTCGGAGCTAGAATGCAATATCGTTAGCTGCCATTATGTCATTTTTGATACTATTTCCATTTCCTATAAGAATACCCTAAGCGAATACTGCCCACCTTCCTGGGGAGAAAAACATTTTTTAAAGATGACCTGAAGTGGCGAGGTGGGCTCATGCCTGTAATCCAGCACTTTGGGAGGTCAGGCAGGTGGATCACCTGAGGTCAGAATTTGAGGATCAGCCTGACCAACATGGTGAAATCCCATTTTCTACACAAAATACAAGAATTAGCTGGGCGTGGTAGCAAGCATCTGTAATCCCTAGCTACCCAGGAGGCTGAGGCAGGAGAATCGTTTGAAGCTGGGAAGGAGGTTACAGTGAGCAGGGATCATGCCATTACACTCAAACTGCACAGCAAAGAGCGAAACTCCATCTGAAAAAAAAAAAAAAAAAAAAAAAAAAACAGATGACTCTTTTTCTCTATCCTGTTTCATTTTAAGGCTGGGAATTGTTTTGCTCTGCAGTACCCAAGAGCTCCTGGACACTTAGTCAATATTAGTGTATTGATGTTGTTGGTGGTGTGCCAGGTCTTTGACACTAAACATTCTTATGCCAACCTTCGTTGAATTAAGGTAGAATTAAATAGCTGTGCTGCAATCTTGTCTAGCTGTAATCACCATTTGCTTTACTCATATTTCCCATGCTATTCACCCCACCTAATCAGTCCAGTTTATTGCATTTCGTGGGTGTATCGATGCATCTGCTGAAGCTCCTGCAGAATAATCATCTCATTTTCTCTTCTGTGGCTGTAGGGTGGAGATCCTGTCTCTCCCTCAGCTGGGACCTGGGTACTTAACCTGTGGTGAGGGGTGTAGAGAAAGCAACAGGCTTTGCAACCATGGTGAGTTAGAGATGTCAGGGCTTTGTTTACCCTGAGAGTTTACCCTAGGTTGAAGGGGTATCAGAAAACTTTCCTTTAGCATTAAAGGGTGTGACATGGACATGGTTCCCTTAAAGCAGCTTCTCAGGTCAAAGATCACAACCTCTTGATAGGCGGTGGCATGGAATAAAAGCGTCTTAGTGTCTCCTCTGGAGTGCCTAATTTAGTCCCTTGATCAAATGGGATAACAGGAAGAGAGGAGGAGGAATTAACACTTATGAAGAGCTAGGCATTACTCAGCACATCACATATTATAGATTATTTATGTTCAGAACAACTCTATAGAGATGGTTACTATTATTATACCCATTTTACTGTAGATGAGGAAACTAAAACACCAAGAATTAAGTAACTTCGCCAAAGGCCACTAATTATTATGTAATTGGGCCGTGGCTCTCAGAATAACAGCAACACACTTTGGAGTCCATGATTGTGGATGTTGGGTAGCTATTTATTTGGCTATATTTTTTATTTTGTTTTTATCTGTAGGTGCCCATAAAGTTTTCTCTGAAAGAAAGAAAAAGCTTTCAAGAGAAACTTTCAGAAGAAACTTTCTGAAAGTTTCTTTCTTTCTCTGAAAGGGAAAAAAACAGAAAGTCTATAGTGGGCCAAATGTTAATGCATTAGATGTTAGCACATACTAATTTTATTTAATTGTCAGATGGTCTGCAAAGTAGATGTATTTTGCTATTTTTGTTTTTGCTTTTGGGTTTTATTGAGATAGAGTCTCACTTTGTTAGCCAGACTGGAGTACAGTGGTGCCATCTTATTTTCTGGCCACCTCCCACCTCCGGGTTCAAGCAATTCTCCTGCCTCAGCCTCCCAAGTAGCTGGGATTACAGGTGCCCACCACCATGCCTGGCTAATTTTTGTATTTTTAGTAGAGATGGGGTTTTGCCATGTTGACCAGGCTGGTCTTGAACTCCTGACCTCAGGTGATCTGCCCACCTTGGCCTCCCAAAGTACTGTGAGCCACTGCACCTGGCCTTTTTTTGTTTTGTTTTGTGGTTTCTTTTATCCTTCTGCCTCAGCCTCCCAAGCAGCTGGGATTACACTTGCAAGCCACTCTGCTGGCTGTATTTTTCTCTGTTTTTACAGATGAAGGCTCAGGATCAGAAGGGAGAGAGTAAAGAAGTTTCATGAGATTACACACCTAGTAATGGGGAAGGTGGGACTTGAAGCATCATGTCTGTGTCAACTCAAGGCCATGATTCCATGCATTCCCTCTGACTGCCAGCTTTGCAGCACGGATGGAAAACATTGAGTCATTTTCTGCAAAGTTTCACATTTTTTCCTTTTTGAGGTATATTCACCAGGCTAAGCAGATACTATTATCAGGTGCACATTGCTAAAATAACTGTACAGGGAGAGTACTGTCCAAAGACCAGAAACCTCTTACCTAACAGTAGACAAACAGCTCTATTCCAATATAGAGCCTAATTTTAGCCATAAGTAATAACACCAATCATTATAACACCTTATATTTTTACATTATAATTTCGTAACAATAAGCACCTTACATTTCCTATGATGCTATGTGCCTGACACTCTTCCAACTATTTCATGTATAGTCAATGTTGAATTCTTACAAAAATCCTATGAGGGAGGTCTAGTTTTCTTCCGTTTTAGATTGGGAAACTGACACACAGACAAACAATTTGCCAAATGTCACCCAGCTAGGAAGTGGGAGAAACAGACCTGACCCGAGGCAGTGTGGCTGGCAGTGTACACTCAGCCATGGGCTACGTTGCGTTCATTAGCTAATTATTTGGGAAATGTTAGTTCTGTTTCCTCTCTCCATACATTAGGCAATGGGGATTAATGAGAATTAACAATGTGTACTGCATCACCTGATATATGTGTACTGAATGATTTTAAAAGATTTCTTTATAGGGTGTTTACATATACAAGGCATTGTATCGAGGCATTGAGAATGCCGCACCACCTTCAGGAGCTGAAATCAGCAAACCAGCAAATACAACACCATGTGATAAAGAATTAATATAGGAAATGGTGGCTATTCTCCTTTCACCATCTATTCTCTGTATCTTTCTGTCAAACTCCAAGGCCCCAGAGAATGGCCTGGACTTTCTTGCCCTCTGACTTCTGGTTAGGTGCAGACCCTATGGACAGATATAGGAAGGAGAGTAAAGGAGAGGGACATTAGGGTATTCGACAGCCCCAGCTCAGCCTTCTTCAGTCTAGCAGTGCTAACGCGATCCTCTCTGGCTATGACTTCTGCTGGACAACTCTGCTTCCACGGCCCCAGCTCTCACGAGGGGTGTCAGTAACACCACTCTCTTATTTGCTCCTTCAGGCCTAGAGGTATGAATGGCTTCTCCAATTTTCTGGTTCCCAGATGCCTCAGCATTCCTTGTTGGTTTCTTCAACTCTGAGTGTACCATTTGCTTCCCTGCGGGGCCCTGACTGGTATAAAGAATAAGCAGAGAATGTAGAGAGGAGCATTCCAGGAAAGATCCTAATCTAGACTTGGAGGAGGCGGGGAGGCTGCTCAAAGAAGTGAAATCTGCTTAACTCTAAGGATGATCCAGGAATTATCAGTTTAAGGGGAAATGGAGGTAGGAGAATATGCTAAAAGAGAGAGAATGACAAGTGGAAAGATACCAAAGCAAAGGTATAAATACTCCGAGAACTACAAGTGTCTGTAGAGACCACTCCAAGGTAGAGAGTGGTGAAGCTTAAGTAGCTACCACAGATCATGAAGGTGGAATTTTCTTTCTTTTTTTTTGAGACAGGGTCTCCCTCTCTCGCCGAGGCTGGAGTGCAATTGTGCGATCTTGGCTAAATGCAACCTCCACCACCCAGATTCAGCGATTCTCAAGCCTCAGTCTCCCAAGTGGCTGGGATTACAGTCACCCACGCCACCAGGATAATTTTTGTATTTTTAGTAGAGATGGGGTTTCACTATGTTGTGGCTGATCTTGAACCCTGAGCTCAAGTGATCTGCCCACCTAGGCTTCTCAAAGTGCTGGGATTAAAGGTGCTTGAGCCACGGCCCGGCCAAGGTGGAACTTTTGAGGTTTGTCTGAAGTTTGCTGATGAAGTTTGCTCTATGACTTGTCATGTAATCTTCCTTTGATTTCCTTACAAAGCATTCAGTGAAATCTATGGCCCAACACCAAAGTTCTGAAGTTGGGTTCGGGTAGCCAAAGATGAAGTGCTGAGTCTGGTCTGAAGGAGTTCTACCGAGTTAATTGTAATAGATTTGAGATTGGCTGTCAGATTTTGAAGTTTATGAAGTGCATGCCTGCATCATTGCTAACGTGTGCTGTGTGGGTAGAGATGGATGAGGCCAAAAGTTTAGGACAAATAATTTGGAGATGGAGAATCAGCAAAGAAAGGTTGAAGGAGAAGGCAGCTGAGAACTCAAACGTTGTAAAGAGACTTGTTCTCTGCCTCTACGCCAATCCCACTTCAGTAAAATACTGCCTGGAGTTGCACCGCAAATGCTATTTAAAACACTGTGTTCTGACTAGGAGGCGTGAGACAGGCACTCTCTCTCCCTGCTCCTTCATTCTTGACTTTTTTGTGGTTCCTAAATATTAAGCACCTTTGCTGGTGCCTGTGTTGCCCACAGATACCTTGCTCTATCAATTGTATCTCCATAGCCTCTTGTGGGTCCAGCACCCCTTCCACCCATGATCATTACACTCATTATGGCCTCCTGGCTTCTGGTGGTTGACCACCTTACCTCTACTTCAGGGGGCTCCATCATTCCCTATCCACATTAACAAGCCCAACTCAGACCATCTTCTCAATGGCTGACCCTGACCTGCTGGAGGTGGAGCACCACCACTGAATGGGATTAGCAGTGCTGGTGCCCCTCACCAGCACATTCCAGTGCCGCCCTGGCTGAAGGGTGTGTCCTCTGGGTCCTCCAAGCGTTGCTCCTGTGGTGGATCTTCCCAGCCTGACAGCCAAAATAGCCATCAAACATCCTGCGCTGGCTGCATGCATGGGGGTTTCCACTCAAATGCTGGGGGCTGCGGCGGACATGCATAGCGCCGGTGTTGTGGCGGGTTTCAGACCGGCATGGGCTGGCATCTCAGTCGCGGGTACGCCATAACTGCTGCTGGGGCACGTTCGCTCCGTTACCGGGAAGCTGCGGCGTGCGGTGGATCGAAGCTGGCATCTGCATCGGTTCAATTTGCTTTCCGTACTGCAGGTTGCCGGCCATAGGCCCACACAGCATGGGACAGTGGGAGGGGACTTGCTGCTGGCGGACTGGGCTGCGACTCAGGTGGTCACGCCCGCCCAGCTCCCAAAGTGCTGGGACCCCACAGGCATGAGGCACCACGCCCAGCCCTAACTGCCTGTATTTTTTGAAATTACTTGTGGAGCTTGATACTGTTATACAACTGATTGTGTGAGTTTAACTTGAGAATCAAGTGATTTATGATTATATATATGTGTATATATATGTATTATTGTATATTGTATATACAAATATATACTATATGCTGACCTTTGTTTTGTACCAAAAATATATACAAATACATGACATATTATATATATATGTCAGGAAAATATGAACACTGACTAGATATTTGGATAATATTAAAGAGTGTGTAGGAGTTTTGGTGTGATAATAATATTGCTGTTAGGTTTTAAAATACAGCCATATACAGGCTGGGCATGGTGGTTCACACCTGTAATCCCAGCACTTTGGGAAGCCAAGATGGGAGGATTGCTTTCGGGAGCCAGCTGGAGACCAGCCTGGCCAGCATAGTGAGACCCCGTCTCCCACAAAAAATTTTTAACTAGCTGGGCATGGTGGTGCCACTTGAAGGCCCAGCTACTGGGGAGGCTGAAGTGGGAAGATTGCTTGAGTCCAGGAGTTCAAGGCTGTAGTGAGCTATGATAGCATGACTGCACTCTAGCATGGGCAACAGAGTGAGACCCTGTCTCAACAACCATAACAACAACAACAACAAATATATATATATATATGCATATAAGAAGTGTTTACTGATGAACTGTTGATGTCTGAGACTTGCTTCAAAATAATTCGGTGTGAGAGGAGAGAAAGAATGGGGGCATAGAGACATAAGATGGGCCATGATAGTGTGAAACAATGTGTTTATAGGTTTATTATACTGCTCTTCCTAGTATTATATACAGTATATAAAACCTTTAAAGTTTGAAATTTTCCATAATACAAAATTTTTAAAACACTAAATCAAATTTTAAAGCAAATAATAAGATACACAATACCACAAGGGTGAATATATATATGTGTGTGTGTGTGTGTGTGTGTATGTATGTGTGTGTGTGTATATATGTGCGTGTGTGTGTGTGTGTTTTTTGAGGTGGAGCCTTGCTCTGTCGCTGAGTTGGAGTGCAGTGGCATGATCTCAGCTCACTATAAACTCGCCTCTTTTGTGATTCAAAGAGATTCTTCTGCCTCCAGCCTCCCAGTAGCTGGGATCAGGCATGTGCCACCATGCCTGGACCATTTGCATATGTTAGTAGAGACTGGGTTTCTCCATGTTGGTCAGGCTGGTCTCAAACTCTGACCTCAGGTGATCCCCTCCCAGCCTTCCAAAGTGGTAGAATTACAGGCATGAGCCATCATTCCCAGCCAAGGGTGAATATATTTATATGAAGTATTCTAACAACCATATATGAAAATATGGGCCGGGCGTGGTGGCTCAGCATATCCCAGCTGCCCCAGGAGCAGCGAAGGATCACTGAATCAGAGAATCGAGACCACAGTGAAACCCGATCTCACTAAAAAATACAAAAATTAACCCGGTAGTAGTGGCGGAGACCTGTAGTCCCAGCTACTGAGGAGAGCTGAGGCAGGAGAATAAGTAGACAGGCCGAGGAGCTTGCATTGAGCGAGTGCGCCCACTACACTCCAGCTGAAGCGACAGAAGTGAGACTGCGTCTCAAAAAAAAAAAAAAAAAAAAATATGAACTTGACTACAGAAAAATATATAGTTCATAAATAAGACATTGGTAGAAGGAGAAACAATATTAACAACAAAACTGGAAGTGGTTTTCAACCCTCCACTCAGTAAAATACAAATTAATATAGAAATATTATATTAACTCTTTCTATAAAATGGGTAAAGAATAGAAAAATATTGAGGCAAAAATTATTTTTGTAGGGGTGAAGAAAATTCAACAGTTTAAATTTTTTTCTTTCTGCAAACCGTTTTCAGCACACTTGCAAAAAATCTTAAAACTCTGCCCTACTACTTGACCAAAGAGTCAACTTCTATTGAAATTATTCTTGAACCAATAAACATAGATATGTGTGACCATTTAGGTATACATCCTGTGTAATAAGTCATTGTTTAATATGTATTAGAAGTATTGACCTTGGCCCAGCTCCACCTGTCCCAGCACTCTGGGAGGCGAGGTAAGAAGCCGGATCACCTGAGGTCAGGAGTTGGAGAGCAGCCTGGCCAACATGGCGATACCGTCTCTACTAAAACTATGAAAATTAGCTGGGCGTGGTGGTGGGCATCTGTAGTGCCAGCTTCTGCAGGAGGAGGCTGAGGCAGGAGAATCTGCCTGAACCCAGGAGCCGGAGGTTGCAGTGAATGGAGGCAGTGCCACTGCACTCCAGCCTGGGTGAGAGCGAGATTCTGTCTCAAAACAATAATAATAATAATAATAATAATAATAATAATAATAATGATAACAAGATTTAAAATAATATAAGAATACCTAATTAGGATTGAACAAAATAAAAAAGGAGGAAAATTTGACCTGCATATCCAACAACAGAAAATAGTTAAAGGGATTTGTGGTATTATATACAGATATAAACACATTTTATCCAGACATTATGAGACTATGTAATAACAAGGGGAAAGATATCCAGGAAAGTGGATAAAGAAACAGAGCTGGAAGGGAGGGCTACCAGAATTTTTTCATTTGTGTTCTTTTATAGCTCTAGAGGAACAAAAAAAAATGGAATAGAAAGAATAAGCTCTAAACATTAAACAGGGATGAAAATACGGTGTGGAGAGGGGTAACATGGATGATTTTAATTTTCTCCCTTTTTATATATCTATATTTCCTAAATGTTCTGCTTAACAAACTTATATTACTTTAATGACATTAAACAAAATCATCTGTTGATTAAGCCAATCCACTTGAGGAATGTTTCTAAAAATAACCAGGGTATGATAAAAAATTATTAGCATAGTCTCTGGAGCATTATTTATGAGGAGGAGAAATATTGTAGGTAATCCAATTATCCCATAATAAGAGAGAATAGTTAAATTATTGTATTAGAATTTTTAAAATCCCATATTCCTGGGAAAAGGTTGATTGTTCCTATAACCATGGTAGCAAGTACCATTATAACCAGGTTTTAAACTCTCAATCAAGTACAACTTGCTTCAGTGAACATGCTTTGACAAATCAATAGTGATAGTCTCTTACATATGCAAGTCAGCCAATCCAGGGAAAAGAGTTAGTCCTAATAAACGAGCTTCTGGTCTGCCAGCCAGTCAGCAACAGTCTCACTGGAATTAACCACATTTCTAGAGTTGACGTCAATCTACTATATCCCTGAAAAGAATCTTCCAATCCCTGAGCTCTATGCTTCCCCAAAATCAGTATAAAATCCGTTATTCTGCTCAATGAATTCTACCCTGACCAACATGGCTCTTCCTTACCATAGTAAGCAATAAATTCAGCTTTGTGTTATGTGGTATTCTGTGTGTGTGTGTGTGTGTGTCCATCCCTGTATGTGTGTGGTGTGTGTGTGTGTCTATGTATATACACACACTGGGGAGACACCACATACACATATACTCACTAACATAGAATTTCATATATTCATTGAAAATTTTGTTTTCAAAGACCACATAATGACAAAAGAAAAATATATTCAAAATATATTATGTACAAAAGCATTGAATATAAAACTGTGTATTGTACAATCCTAATGAGAGAGAGAGACAGGAGAAAATACACCAAAATTTTAAAAATATATCTGGATTGTGAGACTATGGGTGATTTTCATCTTATTTTTCATATATGTTCAAAACCTCCATAGTGACCATTTATCACTTTTTACACATAATGAGGGGGAGACTTTCTTAAAAGTCTTGGTTTAACATTATAGCCCTAAACCAGTTAGTTTAAATGTAGGTCTGAAAGTTTAGAACCTCTTTATGAGTTCTTCTTTATGATTCTTTCATTGATTACTGGCGCTATGACGTTAAGCCAAAGGCCTCCATCCAAATATTTATTGTGTGCTTGTCGCCAGACACCAAATAAGGCACACAGACAGCTGCTAAAGATGATGTAGGATGAAGCTGGGCATGGTGGCTCACGCCTGCCAATCCCAGCACTTTGGGAGGCGAGGCAGGTGGATTGCTTGAGAACAGGAGTTCAGAGACCAGCCTGAGCAACATGGCAAAGCCCTGTCTCTACAAAAAAAAAAAAAAAAAAAAAAATTAGCCAGGCATGGTGGCACCATGCTGTAGTCCCAGCTGCTTGGGAGGCTGAGAGTGGGAGAATCACCTGAGTCGGGGGAGTCAAGGCTGCAGTGAGCTGTGATTGTGCCACTACAGTGCAGCCTGGGTGACAGTGGAACCCTGTCTCAAATCATCCCTCAGATGATGATGTTTAATGATGTAACACCTTCCTAGAAACTATATGGAAAAGGACATTTTCATTAACTGGACTGAGCATAGAGGACTGTGTTTCCCTCCAAATATGTTCAACTCTTATTATTAGTGGGGACTATCAATGTAGCAAGTAAAAGAACCAAGAAAGGCAGTCTAGGTGTTTGTTAGGCAGGACTATGAGTAATGGTCTATAAAATACAAAACAAAACTAGGAGCGACCTAGAGTGTGTGGTAAGAATTGAAAATAAATGTTAATTTCTTCTACTATCTTTTTCTTTATTTTGGAGGAGAGAGCTTTGGCTTCTTCTTTTCTTAATAAAAATAGTGTCAAGGTCCCTAGTGCATTTAATTAAGCCATATTTCTAGCACTGAGAGATGAAGGGATGCTGTAGCCTCTGCTGTTCTCCATTTCCTAATGCATGCAAACAGCTCTAAATGAGTAAGAAATGATGATTGAATATTGTGAACAGGCACAATAGTTAATCTGTATGTGAATAGGTATTAGGAGTGGAATGTGTTGTCTTGGGTTTGTTAGAAAGATTTTTTCATGATCAAACATTGAAAGAGGATTTTTCCCCATTTCTTCTTCCTGCTGACAATGCATCACTGATATGGTTGGAAGCAATGAGGTTCTTAGATTTAATACAAAATAGAAAAGGCAGTGAGCCATTTCCCAAAAATGACTTGAAAGAAATATTTGCTTGAGGGAAATAGTGAGATTCAGAGATTGCTGGTCCATAGAACCCTACTATTCCTACCACCCCTGGACTATGCCCGCTTGCTCTACATTTTTCTGCTGATTTTAGAAATCACCCCATGGCTGCCTGGGTGGCAGTAACTTCTAATAGGGCCATTTATCATAAACTATGAGATGCTAAGGAATTAATCAAAATTTTTCCATGGGTGGCAGTGGCAGAGTCTGTACAATCCTTAATAGCGTTACCTTAGCTTTGTATAATCTGCTGGAGTTTACATAGTGCCTTCATGGACCTTTAACCATTCAGTTCTCATTCTAATCCTGTCAAGAAGGGGACCAGTATCCTGACTTTACAGTTGAAAAGTGAGGCTCCAAGAATCCATAAATGAGTTGCCCAAGGTTTTGCAGTGAGTATATACATGATAGCATTCAGACCCAGGACTTATATCCATGTCTGGTGCCAGTCAATCCCCTAGCTGAACGCTATCCCTAAATGAGCAAAAAAAGAAGATTCTGATCTGAGGTCTGAGGGACCAGGGATGAAGTCCTGGCCCTTGCCTCTTGGTAGCACATGATGTAAAGGCATATCAGGTGTTGACCTCTCCCTGAATCATAGTTTTCTTATTTATTTGAAAAACAGAACAACTATTACTTGCTATCAGTTTTGTTCTCATCACTTAGCCCACAAACCCACCCTTTATTGCCTGCTTTGTTGAAACTGCTGCTTCCTGAGAGATGCAACAGCCACACCACAATACATTTACAGGGTGACTTGTGCCAGAAAGAGGCAGCCAGCAGAAAAAGGTGTTACTCCATGGGCTAGATAGTTGATCCCAGTTACCAAGGGAAATTGAGCTGCTACTACACAATGGGGAGAGGAACCATGTCTGGAACACAGAGAGAGTTATCTAGAGACCCTCTTAGCACTTCTATGCGCAATGGTAAAAAGGAATAATGAAAACTATAGAAACAAACAAACAAAAAAAAGCAACAGGACTGAGGGACTTAAGACCAATGAAGGAGTTGGGTCATTTCACCGATGAGAACCTTGACTATCTGGGGTTCTGCCTCAGGAATAAAATGAATACAGGATGGATTGTGGGAGGAGAAAATCATAGATTATTCTGGCATCTTACAGAAATCAGGACTGTGGTCATGTGAAGAAACTATCTTAGGCCCCAAAATCACTAGGAAAACTCAAGCTGGAAACCTTGGGGCCCACCCGACCTCCCATTCTATTAAACTCATCCCTCTGCTCACTTTGAGATAGATGCATATCTGATTGCCTCCTTTGGAAGAGGCTCATCAAAACTCAAAAAGAGAATGCAACCTTTTGTGTTTCGCCTAGCCTCTATGTTTCAAACCCCTCCCCTCTTCCTGCCTTTGCTTCAAGTTGTCCCATGCTTTTCAGGCGAACCAATGTACTTCTTACATATTTATTGGTGTCTCCTGTCTCCCTAAAATGTATAAAACCAAGCTGTTGGAGAACTCACACCTTCTGATTTCAAATAATAGATTAACTTAGAACAGAATCAATAGTCCAGAAATAAGCTCTTACTTTATGATCAGTGATTTTCAACAAAAGTGCCAGTGAAGAAATAATCACCTTTTTTGAAGGGTTGCTGGAACAAC